>RCUC01065320.1:0-30702 GCA_003697995.1 Taxidea taxus jeffersonii
TTTTTTGAGAACTAAAAATTTCCTAGGTGCTTTATGTAGTTTCTGTCATTTAATCCCCACAACAGCTCTGGGAGATGGCCAGGTTCCCATTCCAAAGTCCCCAGATGAAAAAACTGAGGTTTTAAATATCATTTCAAAGTCATAAAACAATTATTATCAGAACTGAAATTTGAATCCACGGCTATTTGAATGAAATTCTGCGTTTCTTTTTTCGGTGTTTTTGTCAAGGGTGTTAAAGCCCCAACACCAGAACTGCTGACAAATCATAAAGAAACAAAACCACTAGAGTACCAGAAGAAAAGGCAGATGATTATTTCACTAGTTTTAGGGTAGAGAAGGCCTTTCCACTAAGCATGATGTGAAACTCACAAGTCAAGGGGTGCCTAGGTGGCTCGATGGGTTAAACCTGCCTTTGGCTCAAGTCATGTTCCCAGGGGCCTGAGAGAGAGCCCTGCTTTGGGCTCCCTGCATAGCTCAGCTGGGCGTCCGCTTCTCCCGCTCCCTCTGCTGCTCCCCCTGCTGGTGGGCGCTGGAGCGTGCGCTCTCTCTTTCAAATAAATAATCTTTAAAAAAAAAAACCCTCAGCAGTCAAGAAGAAAAAGACTGTCTAAAGGGGCCCCACCCTAAGAGGAAGCCACCCTTAAAAAGGATTTTGCACCACTCTGCAAAGAGCTCTCCACCCTTTCCCTTGTGACAAAAACCTGATTGGATGACAGGCACCCGGAGGTGTCAATCAGATCAAAACATCTCGCCAACAAGCCCATTAAAACCCCTAGACTTAGAAACTCACATGGCAACCCTCTCCTGTCCCCTACCTCCTTAGGAGCTTTGTACTATCACTTTACCATTGCTCAATAAACCTTGCTTTGCTGCCCACAAAAAAAAAAAAAAAAAAAGACTAAGTGTCTAAGTTAAAATTTTAAATTTCTATAGAAAGAAGAAAGAACTATTAACAGCATTAAATGACCAATCACAAATGGGGCAAAGAATTAATATCCTTGATGTACAAAGGCACTTATAAATCAATGAGGAAAAGATGAACACCTCTTGGTGTTCAAATTGGGGAAAGAACATAATCAGCTCATAGGAAAAAAAAATTATTATTAAAGATATGAAAAGAAGCTCAACCTTAGAATAAGCATAGAAATTCACATTTTAGGGGCTCCTGGGTGGCTCAGTGGGTTAAAGCCTCTGCCTTGGGCTCAGGTCATGATCTCAGGGTCCTGGGATTGAGCCCTGAGTCAGGGTCTCTGCTCAGCAGGGAGCCTGCTTCCTCCTCTTCTCTGCCTGCTTGTGATCTCTGTCTGTCAAGTAAATAAATAAAATCTTAAAAGAAATTCACATTTTAATGATATGATTTTTTTTAAAGATTTTATTTATTTATTTGTCAGCGAGAATGAGCACAGGCAGACAGATTGGCAGGCAGAGGCAGAGGGAGAAGCAGGCTCCCTGCTGAGCAAGGAGCCCAATGTGGGACTCCATCCCAGGACGCCGGGATCATGACCTGAGCCGAAGGCAGCTGCTTAACCAACTGAGCCACCCAGGCGTCCCAATGATATGATTTTTTGATGGTTAAAAAACAAACGTAAAAAAACCTTTTATCTGTACAGAGTTTTTAACTTCTTAGGAAGCTTTAGCATGTTATCACTTTATTATTTTTATTGTGCTAAGATAATGAGATACCATTTCAACCTATTAGACTGGGTGTGCGGAAATAGATATTGCCATCATTTGTGAGAATACAAAACCATGTAACTTTTTTGGAGGGCAATGTGAAGTAAGTACCCAAATATTTAATGTTTTATCCTATTACCCAGCAATTCCACTTCTAGGAATCTCTTCTGCAGAAAACATGCGCGGTGCAAAAAGAAATATGGACAAAATAGTACACTGTGTCATTTATTGCATCAAAATGATTAGAAACAACCCAAATCTCCACGGGTAGGGGAATGGTTTAAATAACCTGTGTTTTTTCCACATGATGGAATTCCATGTAGCCATTTTTTTTTTATAAAAAGAGGTAGTTTTACATTTATGGACATCAAAATATAACCAGGATATATTGTTAAGTAAAAAAGCAAAGTATACAACAATATGATCTTTTGTTTTCATGTGCCCAGAAAAACATCTGAAAGGAAGGATCTGAACTATTCATCTGATTCTCTGAGCACTGGGATAGAAGGGGAAGCTGCTGTTTCTGTACTGACTAGGTAATTCAAGTATGCGAGAAAAAAATTCAAACAAGACCAAAAGACATTCAGAGAAAAGTTAAGTCTGGTCCCTCCCCTGTCCCTCAGGTCCTCTGAGGAAAAGGGAAATCTCTTTTTTACTTTATACATGTCTATAATGTTAGTACTTTTTAAATTTTTAACAAAAAAACATTGTTTTTAATAATTTAAAAAAATCTAGTGAGAAAGGTAAAAAGAATGTTCACTAACGAAAATTTACAAATAATACAAAAGTTTAAGAAAATAAATATCAGCTACAATCTCATCTCCCCCCGCAAAAAAAATGCCATTTGATGCCTTTCCCTCAAAATTTTTTATGCACGTACATCCTTTACAAAAAAAAAGTTTATAAAACAATCACAAAATATACACAAAGTGGGAGGATTCTAAACATGTAGCCTGAAGCAAAAAGAAATGAAATTTATAAAAAGAAACCTTACTTTTTACACTTGACAGTTGAACATAAACAGTCTCCCCTATTTCCCATATTAAATATTCTTACACAACATGATTTTTGTGGTTGTTTAGGGACCTATCCTAAGCAATCTTTCTTTAACCAATCTTTGTCATCATTTCAGTTGTTTCCCATTTCAGAAAAATGTTTTGCAAATGGAGGAAAGAATAGCCTTTTGGGGCAGAGTCTAGGAAAAGAGAAAAAGTCCCTGCAGTCATCTCTTTCCCCTTCCTGACTCCACCCCATGGGGTCTCTGCCCAGGCCTTCCAGACCACTCCCAGAGCACTGCCAGGGCCCAGAGCCAATTGGCCTCCAGCTCTGACGTTTCCCCATGAAAGGGCAGAGGCTCTGGTCTGTCTTTCCTGGCCCTGAGATCTTTTTCCAGCAAAACACAGTCTGATCCAGGGGCAGTTCAGAAGCTTACCCTCTATCTATAGTCCTCCCACTCTCCAAATTCAAGGTTCTCAGGGTGCTGGTGGCTCAGAGATGGGTGCAACGTTCTCATACTGGGGCTCCTCCTGCTCTTCCTCATCAGCCAGCTTTTGGGGATCCTGTTCTTGGGGGCCCCTGTCAGGGGCCAGCTCCTGGGCCCTCCCTGAGTTCTTGGTACCATCCCCTAGCCCCCTGGCCACTTCCTCTGGCCCAGTTCCTACAGACTCCAAGGGCCTAGTAATCTCATCATTTGGGGCTAGGCTGGGGCTCTGCTTAGCAGAGTCGGAGACTAGCCTGGGGCTGCCCTTATTTCGACTAAGGGCCCGGCGTGGAGGCTTGGGGATGGCACTCTTGACCTTGGGCTCTGCCTGGCCTTTCTGGAAGCTACCAAAACGGCGGAGAACAGACCGGACAGGGCCCTCAGATAACTGGGGGGTCCCTGCCAGCATGTAGATTGTAGTCACAGAGCCTGAGCCCTCCAGGACACTGCCCTCAATGGCTTCTACACGCTCAGCCACTGTCCGGCCACCAAGGGGGAGCCAGCGGCGGCCAGTGGCTGAATCCCTGGGGCTGGCAGCACCAGGAAGGGTCTCATCCATTTCTGCTTTCTCTGAGCCCATGGACTCCTCAGCCTCTGGGCTTTCAGGGCCCAACTGGCCCCCCCGGGAGAGCCTCTTGGGCTTTCGGAGAGGACTGGAGATTTCCCCTGAGCTTCGGCGACTCTGTGGGGCAAACTTGGTGCCTTCGGCAAAGGAGACCGATGGCCGTTTGGCCCGGGCGAGGCTGGAAGTGCGTGGGATGGGAAATGGGGTGGAGGCATCCTCGGGGGGAGGGACGGGACCTCCAGCCAGGCTGGCTTCTGGAAACTCTCCATGGGCCACAGTGACCATCCCTGGAAGAGGAGACAGAAGAGCTTGCCCAAAGCTGGGCTTGCCATCCCAATCCATCTAGTTGACTCAGTTTGGCATTTGCTGGGAAACCTCAACAATGGGGCAAGGAAGAGGGTGAGGGTACAGGGGACGGCCTATTCAGGTAGACACGACTCCTTCCACACACGCTTCTCACCCCCCTTCCCCTGTGAACTAATGCCACACCCTAGCCAAGCTAAAGCTCTGTCAGTGCCTCACAGACCTGTCCCTCTCACCTTCCTGCCTTTGCATGTGTTTTCCCTCTTCCTGAAACACCATTCTCACCCCTCCTTAGCTGTCACTTGGTTGACTCCTCCTGATTCTGCTAGACTCAACTCCTGAGCCATCTTCTCTGGCCCTAATCATCCCTGACAGGGCTGGATCATGAGCCCCTACTTGTATGTCCCCCATCAAAGCATGTTGACAGAGCCTCTGTCCTCCATGTTCCTGATTACCACCTGCCAGACAACAAGCTTGGGGAGACTGGAATGTTCCGTCTTGTTCTTTACCATGTCCCACAGCCAGGAAATGGACCTGCACTCAAAAGGCCACTTGAGGGGCCCTTGGGTGGCTCAGTGGGTTAAAGCCTCTGCCTTCGGCTCAGATCATGGTCTCAGGGTCCTGGATCGAGCCCTGCATCAGGCTCTCTGCTCAGCAGGGAGCCTGCTTCCCCCACTCTCTCTGCCTGCCTCTCTGCCTACTTGTGATCTCTGTCTGTCAAATAAATAAAATCTTAAAAAAAAAAAAGGCCACTTGATACATGTTTGCTGAAAGAATAAAGAAGTGGCAGCGGGCAGGGCTGTCGGGGGCTACCTTCTTGGGGTGGTACACAGTAGGCCGGGCTCTCGTCTTCTCCGGACTCAGGATCAGAAGAGAAGGAGTCATCTGAGGCCCAGCCGGCTGAGGGTGGCTCAATGAAGCTGTGGTTAAAGGGGATCTCCGGGTCGTGGTGAGAGACTGCAGAGGGCTCGGGGTCAGCACAGAGGTCCACGGAAGACCTTGTCCCATCCCAGCCCCTAACCTTCAGCACCCACACTGACCTGTCACCCAGGGAAGCTTGTGGCTGCTGAAGCTACCACAGGGTAGTGCCGAGCCCAGGCTGCTCAGGGCCCCCCAGACCTGCAGCTTCATCCTGGACACCGCAGCTCCATCGCTTGCTGGCCTGAGGGTACGGGAGGGTGGTCAGTGTATAAGACCACTGGTGGGAGCAGAGCGGGGGCCGCAGAAAAGGGCCAGGACCGTCCTAGTCCTGGGGTTAGTGTGAGAGAGGCAGGGTCACAGAGAGACTGTCTACTTCAGTGGTTCCCTTGGACCACAGAGTAAAATCCAAACAATAGGCTTCACCTCTCCGGGCCTCAGATTCCTCATCTGTCAAGTAGGGACAATGCCTCTCTATCACCCTGGTGCCAGGCACCTGGTGGGGGTTCTCCCAAATGCAGCTTTGTGTTATTATCACCCTCCCTGAGTTCCAGCTCAGCTACATTTCTGAAAGTGCCACCACCTCCAGGAAGCCTGTCCCTGACCCCACCCCCCAAGCTAGAAGCCACACCTTCACTGTTACCATTCCTCTGACAGCCTTTGTCCCTTTCTATCCTTGAGTGGAGGTCTTCCCCACCCCCAGGGTCTGTGATCTGTGAGTACCACACAGCACAGAGTAGGATGCTTGGGGATTAGTGCATGAAATAATATGAGAAGCACCAGAGAATCCAGAAAAACAGAGCATGGGCTTTGTGGGCGCCAGTGACAGGCTGGGTCACCTTAGGCCTCCATGTCCTCCTCTGTGAATTGAGAACACTAATCCTTCCGCCTGCATGTTCCCTGCTCTGAACTTCTTGCTGCTGTGAGTCTCCAAGGAACCAGAAATGTGATGAGATTTGGTAAAGGAACAAAGCTCGGTGCAAACAACTTTCCCCTGCAGGGGGCACCCCCACCTCCACCCCGCAAGCCCCCCTAATCCTTCCTATTATCCTCTTCTCAGAAAGCCGCCATCTCTGATAAACCACCACTCGGACTTTGACATCACTCTCCTTTGGAGAAATGGGGAGTTGTTGAGGTTTAGTCTCTTCCAGTCCCTGCACAGCATTGCCCTGGGGCTTCTGCCTTCCCTGCTTTCCTCTTGGGTCCCTGTGAATAAACCCTCAGCAGCTGTGGGCTTTGAGTTGCCCCAGCCTGATGCCCAGTGCCCACTGTTCACCCTCCTGCAACTCGGAAACTTGCCTCTGGAAGGCTTCCAAGGAAGGCATGGCCTGGACATGGCAGTGTCCAGGCCATGACCACTGCCAGCTACCCCGTTACCTCGGACTTAAGTGTGTGACCCAGCGAATACTTCCCCACCCCCGAAGGGAAACCAGATGCCAGCCTGCTCCCAACCCCCTGTCCTGAGCTGGGGGTGGGGGAAGGGACAGGCCAGAGTTCACCTGTCCTTGGGGTCCAACCGGGCGGCCCAACAGCAGCAGGCACAGAAAATGAGGCCCAGGAGAAGCAGCAGCAGAGGCACAAGGATGCCTGCGATGAGGGCTTTATGCCAACTATGGGGACCTGGGAAGAGCAGGGGAGAGCGGGGGATGACCAAATATTCAGGGCCATTGTGTCTTCCATACATCATGTTTCCTCTCCAGCTCTGAGTTGTCCCCCGCCCCTCAGAATCTTCCACCTACAGGTCCCTTCCCTTTTTCTAAAGGATGTAGGCTCTACTCAGCCTCGAGGCCCTCTCCCCCAAAGCAGCAATCCTGCTAGCCTATCCCCTCCTGATGGGCCCTGGTCTGTTCCACAAGCCCTTGCTCCCACTTGTCACACACCTGGTACACATCCCCTTTGTAGCAGGTCTGAGAATTGCCTGCTCATTTCCTGGCTGCTAGCCTGGTTTCTCAGGAGGAAGAGGCTGTCCTACTTTCAGGGACCCCCAAAGTTAACTATACAGACTTTATGCTGCCAAAGTGAGCCCAGACTCCCTGGCAAGGGATACATCCCTGGAGCCATATAAAGGGCCAGTCTCTCCCTAGTTACTGCCCCCTGCACCACCCTCCCTCCTTCCTTCCTTTCTCTCTTCTTTTCTTTCTTTTTAAGATTTTATTTATTTATTTCATAGAGAGAGAGAGAGACAGAGCACAAGTAGGGGAAGCAGCAGGCAGAGGGAGAGGGAGAAGCAGGCTCCCTGCTGGGCAGAGAGACTGGGGGCTCCATCCCAGAACCGTGGGATCATGATCTGGGGTGAAGGCAGAAGCTTAACCGACTGAGCCACCCAGGCGCCCCTGCACCTTACCCAGCTGGCAGGCCCCAGAGACAGGGTTGCAGGGTCCCTCTGGACATTCACAGGGAACAGAGCAGTTGTTGCCATGGAAGCCAGGTGGGCATGAAGTGTTGCAGCTATGGGGTGACAAGAGACAAAGGCTGAAGCCTGGGTGAGAAGAGTTAAGAGTAGGCAGGGTACGGGGGAGGGTAGATATCTGGGCACCACTCCCCACTCCCTGCCACACAGACTTCCCTGGACGATGCCCAAGCAGACTCCTCCGACCTCTGAGCCCACATTCTAAGTACCCCTGGCAGTATTTGGGAGAATCCCCTTAGCCTCTAAGCCTATCTTCCAGAGAGGCCACCCAGAGGCAGCCCCTCAGTGCCCAGCTCCCCAGAGTATAATCTTCAGACAAGCTCCACCTCTCATGATCCTCATCCCTAGCCCATCCAGCACTAATGTGAAATAAGCCAGAGGCCAAAGGCATCCAGAGAAAAGTCTTCAGGGTCTGGAGGTCTGAGCCCGCCCTGCCCCGCTCTCTGGGCCTTGGTCCTCTCCTCTAGAAAATTAGGTCTGTTCCACGTGATACTACATTCTGTCCTAGAGGTGGAAAATCTGACACTGAAAATATTGACCTTGTTTATGTTTTACCACCTCAAGACCTCAGGAAACAATGGAGTTGGGAGGCCTACCCCTAAAGCATTTCTCCACCTCATTAAGGAGCCAGCCTTTTAGATTAAGCATCACTACTTCTGGAAGATGGGACCTCACAGCAGGAGGAATAACTTCGCAAGGATGAGCTGAGCTGAGCGTGCTGGGTGTGTGGGAGGGGGAGAAGCCCAGGAAGGGAAGTTCAGGAAACAGACGGCACAGAGGCCTGACCTAGCCCCCTGCCTCCCTGCCAGGATCCCAGTTCTCTCACCTGGGTCCCCAGTAGCCAGCATGACAGATACACTCCCCGGTCACAGCATCACAGGTCCCCTGAACACAGGTGGGGCAGGCAGAGCTACAGCCCTCCCCAAAGGTGCCGGTCGGGCAGGGGTCTTCACACCTGAGGTGATGAGAGACTTGGAATAGGCGGGCAGGGCAGGCCTGGCAAGGCAGAGCCCCCACAGAAAGGTCCTACCCATCTTCCCCCATTCTTCTGGACTCAGGGCCCCAACTGTCTACTCCTCAGCAATGAAGCTCAGATGTAAACAGGGCCTTGAACTTGGGGCCAAACCCAAGAGGTGACAGACTACAGAGCCCTACAGAGGAAGAAGAGAGCTCAGGATACCTGAGTGGCGAAGGAGCCAGAAGAGAACCCTGCCCAGGGCCTCATCAGCCCCCATCTCTCTTCCCTCACATTTCCCCAGGAGGCAGGCCCCCAAGGCTGTGTGAATTAGTGTGTTGGGGGAGGGGCCAGCAACTCCCCAGAGGGAGTAGCTTGAACGGGAGTAGCTTCAGATCCTGAAGGAAGGTGCACCCCACCTGGAACAGGCCAACCCCCTCACCTGGGCCCCAGCCACCCAGGGTCACAGTGCTGACAGTGCCCAGTGTCTGGCTGACAGGCCTCCCCAAGCCGGCAGTGGGGGCACAGCTGCCCACAGCTCTCGCCAAAGGTGCCAGGTGGGCAGGGCTGGTGGCACTGGGTTCCATTCCAGCCCGGCTCGCAGGACTCACAGCTGCCTGTGTCTGCAGAGCATGGATCCTTGTGCTTGCAGTGGCCACAGCTGGGAAGGGAAGGAATGCATGGGAGCACTGAGGAGTGGATAGAGGGAGTCCCCACTGAGGCCTCCAGGGACACTGGAGAGCACCCAGAGCACTCAGGCAGGTTTGAGCCTCAGTTTCCCCACGTTGTACAACAAAAAGGCTGGACAGAGGATCTCTGTAGGATTCCAGCCTTCTCCTTCTAACTTCACATTCCAGAACCTGGCCTTCCTAGGGTCCCAGGGTTACCAAGAGCTCCCAGCCCAGCCAGAATAGCCAAGTTACTTTGACCAACCTTTTCCCCAGTGTTCCTTCCTATCCCTTTTCTCTACTTACCCCTCCTATCCCCACCATCTCTGAGGTCTGGCATGATTGGGACTTATACCATGAAAATGCATAAAAATTAAAACATGTCTGTTTTCATCACTATAATTTCAAGTTTATCTTATGTTAAAAAAAAAAAAAAAGTCTTCAGGGCACCTCACTGGCTCAGTGGGTAAAGCGTCTGCCTTCAGCTCAGGTCAAGATCTCGGGGTCCTCGGATCAAGTCCCACATGGGGCTCTCTGTTCGGCAGGGAGCCTGCTTCTCCCTCTCCTCCCTACCACCTTGTGCTCTCTTTCACTCACCCTTTCAAATAAATAAATAAAATCTTAAAAAAAATTTTTCCCCAGGTTTTTTTTTTAGATGTAACTGTCATACTGCACTGTGTAATTTTAAGGTGTACAGCCTTGACTTACCTATATCGTGAAATGGTTACCACAGTAAGTTTACTAACATCCCTCATCTCATGTAGGTGCAAAAACAAAAAGCAAAAAACAGAACAAAACAAACAAAAAAAACAACGAAAAAAAATTTTTTTTTCCTTTGTGAAGAGAACTCTCAGGATCTATTCTCCTAAGAACTCTCCCACTAAAGTTTTCCTTAATCTTAATTTCTCATTGATTCTTTAACAGTTTCTTGAAAAGTCTTTCTCTGGATAGTTACGTGGAATCATACCTTTGGATCAGATTCGTTTGTTCATAAAATCAATCTAGCAGATCCGCAACAGAAAGAAAAAGCAAGCAAGCAAGCATTACAGTGTGTGTATTTATCTCATGTATGTAATATATAGAGATATATACATTTATATTACATGTAATACATGAAGCAAAGATAAGTGTATGTTGTCTGGTTAAGCATTTACCCCAAGAGCTGTGTGTGTTGAGACAGAGAGGGTTAGGTGGAATGTAAAAAACGCATTTCCTTTTGTTGTTTTGTTTTAAAGCTTTTTTTTTTTTAAGATTATTTATTTATTTGTCAGAGAGACAGCGAATGTGACAGGCAGAGGCAGAAGCAGGGAGAAGCAGGCTCCCTGCAGAGCAAGGAGCCGGATGTGGGACTCGATCCCTCTGGGATCATGACCTGAGCTGAAGGCAGCTGCTTAACCAACTGAGCCACCTAGGCGTCCCTTGTTGTTTTGTTTTTATTTGCTTTTAAGTAAGCGCCATGCTCAAGGCCCAACGCCCAGTGCTGGGCTGCAACTCAAGCACCCCCCCAAGAATCGCATGCTCTACCTACTAAGTCAGCCAGGCGCTCCAAAACGCATTTCTTACTGTGCGTGGAGTGGCCGAAGTTTGAAAGCCACCACGTTAGAAAGGCACCCTGCAATCGTTTTGTTACGCGATTCATCTTTTATCTGCTTCTAACTATGGTTTGCTGGTACTCCTATGGTTTGAGAACAACCAGACGATGGGGTGGGCAAAGCTGGACCTAGGGCTTCGAGGGTCTTTCTCCTCCTTCCGTCCCGTCCCCGTCGGTCTTGGCGGAAAGCACCTTGCCTGGCTCTTCCCTCTCCCCCGCGCTCTCGCCCCTGCACCCTCTCACCGCTTCTGTGCGGGGCGGGGGGTGCTCGCGGTCGCACTCGCGCCTCCCGCGCCGCAGCCCCCCACCCCGCGCCCCCCCGCTCACCTGTCGCGGCAGTGAGGCCCGTAGCTGCCGGCGCGGCAGGGCAGCTCGCAGCGGGCGCCGCGGAAGCCGGGGGGGCAGGCGCACTGGCCGGAGGCGGCGCTGCAGCGGCCGCGCACGCATTCGCACGGCTGCCGGCACTCGGGGCCCCACCAGCCCGGGCGGCAGGCGCAGCGGCCGGTCTCCTGCGCGCACGGCGAGCCGTGGCAGGCGCAGCGGAAGCTGCAGCGGCGGCCCCACCAGCCCGGCTCGCAGCGGCAGGAGCCGTCGGCTTGATCGCAGCGCGCCGCCGCCGGGTTGCATTGGCATGGGCGGCGGCAAGTGGACGACCACCAGCCGGGCTCGCAGCGGCACGTGCCGGTCGCAGGGTCGCAACGCCCGTGCGGGCCGCAGGCGCACGCGAACTCGCAACGGCCGCCCCAGCGGTCCGCTTGGCAGTGGCACACGCCCGTGGCCGGCTCGCACTGGCCGTGTGGGTGGCAGGCACAGATCTCGCGACAGTCGGGGCCCCAGTACTGGCCGGGGCAGCCTGCAGGGATGGGATGGGGACGGGGTGGGGAACGGAAGGGGGTCAGCGGGCTCAGGGCCAGACATGGATCTCCGCCGCCTCGCAACCCCCTTCCACAGAAAGAGGGGTGCCAGGCCCACCCCCAAGAGCCAGAGACAGACCCGTGAACAGGCAGCCTAAACTCCTGGGGCACAGCTCACTTCCTGCCTCTGACTCTGAACTACAAAAACCCTTTGCAGTGGCCCAGCTTCCTACTTCATACCCCAGAACACACTTACAGGTCCTGAGTGGGAGAAGCTTTGCTCAGAGTCACACACAAGTAGGATTTCATCCATGCCCCTTCCTCCCTCTCATGCCCTACCCCCACCCCCACCCCCACCCACCCCACTGGAGGTGAACTGAGCATCCTGAGTATCGACCCCAGCCCAGATGCTGACTGTAAAGGTCACAAAGGAAGCCACATTTGCCCCTAGGGTCTCCTCTCAGCTCTGAAGCCTGATCTCTGGCCATCCTGCGCACCAAACCCTTTCCCATGCCCTCTTTTTACCAGAGAAGGCAGAAAGCCCTGCCAGGGGTCTCCTTCCACCCTCCACACGTGCCCATTTTGCAATTAACAGGGATAACCAGCGTCTTTTCCAAGAAGTTGAGCATGATGGTGAAGGGCACACAGCTGAGAACTGTGGGTAGGGCTTTGTGGATATGGGTAAAAACCAGATGACTCAGGGCACCTTCCAGGAATGCGTCACTTCCTGACTCTGGGCCTCCCTCTCTTCGGTGAAGCTTGGAGGGATTCTGGCCCTGCTGTTCTAAGATCACATTTCTACCTGCTTTGCCTCCCCGCGGCCCAGTTCTGCCCAGCAACTTCATCCTCCAGGTGAAACTAGGACTCACGGGAGTTGCACTGGGCCCCGAAGAATCCAGGTTTGCATCGACAGAGGCCTGGTTTCACACAGACTTCATCTTCCTCGCAGGCATCTAGCCCCTCACAGATGGCTGAAAAACATCCCACCCAGGTGGGAAGGACGGTGGCATGGCCGAACCAGGGGACCACTCTGCCCCTCTCACTGGTTCCCAGCACCCTGCCCCCTCAAGAGCCATTCCCTCAGGGCTGGGCCGGGGGGACGTCAGGATGGGCTCTAACTCTAGGACTCAGGAGGGGAAATAGGCCCCAGGAGGAGAGGAAGGAAGGGTCACTGGGCTATGTCCTCATTTCTTCTCGGGTGGGGATCTGTTCTGGCTACTCACGGATAGTGCATTCTTGATCTTTCTGCCTCCAGCCTGGGCAGCACTGGAGCTCAGCAGAGGGGCTGTGGGGCAGAGAGGGGTCAGCCGGGGGACAGACTGGCTCTGCAGGTGGATCTCTGTCTCTGGCTGAGATGTGGGAGGCCGCCTCAGCCCCATCAGGCAGGCCTAGCCAAGAGTCACAGCCCCAGTGTCCCTAATCCCTTCTCTTTCCTTCCCTGACCCTCCCACCTCCGGCCTTGCCTATCCACCACCCTCCAGGCTGTCCCCAGGCCCTCTTCCCTTCAGCTCCATGGCCTCTTCCTTCATGTCCTCCTTCTCGGCAATGTCTCTATCCCAGTTCAGCCACCACCACCCCGACCTCAGATTCCCACAAAGACCCACCTGCTGGCCAGGCAGACATGCTGCCCATTGGGGTCCAGCTTGGGCCCCTGGGTCCCTTGTGTCCAGAGCAGCAACAGTAGAAGCAGCCTCAGTCCCATGGCGGCCCGTTCAGCGGGAGGGCTTGGGTTAGTCTGGCCCCCACAGCTCCCAACCCCCTCCCTGCTTCCTTCCAAGGCCTTTCCTGAGGAAACCAGTGTGAAGGGGCGGGCTGCCATGAGGCACCTCCCTGAGAGGGGCGGGTGGGTGGGTGCTGGGAAGATCAGACACCAGACAAATAAAAAGGAAAGGAAAGCTGTGGTGAAGGCTGAGTGGGTACTATAAGGACTGGCTTCAGTCTGGAGGGGTCAGGAAGATGAAGAGCCTGGATACTGGGGCACAGGCGAGGGTGTGCGGTGAGACTGGGAGCCATGTCTTTCCATTAGGTCATACTACACAAGTGAGGCCCTCACCAGGAGAGGCTCCCCACCCACTAACAACCAACAAGACCCTGTGAGGAAACCACAGCCTGCCCCTCGTCCTGGCGGACCTGGCAGGTCCAGCCTGTCCCCCAGGCAGGGGCAGACCACTAACACACAGACATGGAGCCATTTCTGGGTATCATGGGTAGCTGCTTTTTTTTTTTTATGTAAGAACAAATTACCTTTTTATTTATTTATTTGTCAGAGAGAGAGTGGGAGTGAGCACAGGCAGACAGAATGGCAGGCAGAGGCAGAGGGAGAAGCAGGCTCCCCACTGAGCAAGGAGCCCCATGTGGGACTCGATCCCAGGACGCTGGGATCATGACCTGAGCCGAAGGCAACTGCTTAACCAACTGAGCCACCCAGGTGTCCCGGGTAGCTGCTTTATTACATTGCCTTAGGCCACTCTCACAAACCCTTGGGAGGTAGGTAGTTAGCTCTCCATCTTATGGATGGGAAAACTAAGACTCCAGAAGGAAGCAATTTTATCTGACCCCTGAGGATTGGCTTAGAGATACAGGAAAGGAAGGTAGGCTGAGCTCTTCATCATGACCTAGCTCAGGCCAGGACTGGGAAAGAGCCTGGGGAGGGCTGAGAAGGACGGAGCCCTGTCCTCATTTGAGGCCACACATCCACCCATGGCCAGATTCCAAAGTCAGGTCTCTGGGACAGCTAAGACCACCCCAGACAAAGATGTTCATCGGGTGCAGAGCAGAGCCAGTCAGGAGTTGAGGACTGTGGGGCTGCCCCCAGGCTCCAAGTGGGGTTGCTGTGGGGCCTCCTCTTCGCCCCCTAGCTCACTGGGAGCCATGCTGCTGGTCTGGGCTTCGGGGGCCTCTGTTTCACCCTGATAGGACAGGCCAAAGCTGGGGGGAGAACCAAGAGGTATTTTGAGCTTGGATACCAGACAGGTCAAGGCTATGGGCTCAGGGAGTGGTGAGGAAAGAGGATATAATAGGAAGAAAGGGCAGCCTGAAGTACTGAGGAGGGGAAGGGGCCAGGGTCAATGGAGGGAGGGGCGTGCTTAGAGCTCAGGACAGCAGGATGAATGTCAGTGGAGCAGGAAAGGGGAGAAGAACAAAGGTGGGGCCCCTCCCTCACCCCCACAACCTTTGCCCTTCCTTTTCCCCAACATACAAACTTTGTATTCTGGACTCAGCAGGTGGAGGGTGGGCTCCCTTATCACGGGAGAGCAGGAGCCATGAGCTGTCTTCATCGTCACTGAGGCAGAGAAGAGGAAAGAGGAGATGTGGGGGTCATTCATCAAGGCCCTGGGGGACAATGGGAGTCCAGCTCTGTCCAGCCTTCTGCACAGTACGCAGAAACAGCCAAGGGAGAACAGAATGACTATGGGACCCTCAAGCCTGGAGAGAAGGAGGTGCTAGGGAGATAAAGGAAGGACATTTTGAGGCTTTAATTTGATAGCCTCACAGCAGGCCCTAATGTGGCTGTAATTACTTTCTTAACCCCCTGAGAACAAGCCAAGACAGCCAAGATCCAGCCAAGACAGGAAACTGAAAAACTAAGATGGAGAAGCAGCATTACCAGATTTCTTCAGCAGGCGATATAGTGAGAGTGGCAAGTCAGGGCAGTGCGATCCAGATAGAAGGATGGCAGGCTGGACAGCAGGCTCAGGGGGTGACCAGGCCAGGTTAATAGGTTTAAGAAGTGACTAGGCTGGGTGACAGGCTCAGGGAGTAATGAGGCTAAGGTGGTAGGCTCAAGGGATGATCAGGCTGGGTTAGAGCATGACCCCGCTGGGTCATCAGGCTCAGCAGAAAGAGCAAGGAGGACTGGCTCAGTGGGAATGGAGTCAGGGACTTACCTGCTCTCTGCCTCCTCTGGGATCCCTAACATCTTGGCCTTGATCTTCTTCCGCTGCTTCTTGACAGCCACCTTCATGGCCTCAACCAGAAGCCCAGGGACCCGGTGGTCTGTGAGCAGCTCCCTATAGAAGAGGGAAAAGGGCAGGGTAAGCCCTGAGAATGCCAATCATTGCTCTCATCCCAAGTGCCTGTGCATGTTGTTCCCCTTTATGAAACACTCTGCCTTGCTAACACCCCTCACAGGTAGCTTAGATGTTGCCCCCTCTTAGGAATCTTTCTTTGACCACTGCTGTAACTTTTTGTACTACCTCCTCCCCCATTTGGAAGAAGTTCTAGGAAGACAGGAGCTGTGTGATTCATGTCCTCTCAGTGTCCAGCACAGGTCTGGCACACATCACTGTGGATAGATCAGTGAACCAAAGAATGAAGCTGGAGACCTGAGGCCCAGGAATGGGTGTGAGTGGGACCCCTGAGCTTCCCAGCCCTTGCCCACCGCCCTCACCGCTGGAAGTAGGCCAACTCCTCCTTCAGCAGGAACACATTGGCTTTGAGCTCATTCCGCTCCTGAAGGATCTGCTCAAGGTCCTCTCGACTGAAGCTGCACTGTCCTGCCTTGGAGGGGTGGCCTGGCTGCTGCAGGGCACCCGCCTGCGGAAGGGCAGGCTTGGTCAGTGGGGACCTCTACCGGCACCCCCCCCCCCCCCCCCGCATCACAGAGCAAGTGACGGGCACGGAGACGGAGGCGAAGGCACTGCAACAGATGACAGCTGAGCGTGGGAGCAGGGGCCGGCCACTTGTGTACCGCCTTCCGCCTTCCGGGTGAACCTGCTACGCAGCACAGAAAACCCGAGTGCCCACCAAGTGCCATGTGATGGGCACTCACCGGGTCCTCAGGGTTCCCCGGGGCTCCAGCGTCAGTGGTGGCCCGCTCGGGCTCCTGCCTCTGCTCGTACCCGGCGCCCCCGGCCCGATCCCGCGCCAGCTCCACCGCCCCCTGGCTCTGCAGTTCCTGCTCGCTCTCGCGGTCCCTCGCGGCACGCAGCTGAGTCTGTACCGCCGCCAGCTTGTGCCTCAGCTCCGCGTTCACCAGTAGGAGGCGCTGCAGCTGCTCCTGCAGCTGGGGGCGGAGCAAAGGAGGTGGGCGGGGCGTCGACGGGTGGGCTGGGGAGAGCCCCGCCTCACGCCCTTCTCCCCGCTTCGCCCTCACCGCCTCGGTCTCCTGGCTGCGCTGCTGCAGGTCTCGGTTGTGCGCGCGGAGCTCGTCCCGCTGGCGGTCGGTCACTTCCTTGAGCTGCCTCAGGAGAGCGCGCTCCTCTGAGGAAGGGTCGTTCTTAGTCGCGGCCTGGGGAGGAGGCCCTGAGCCGGTCCGCCCCGCACCTTGGCGGTGCCCGCACTCACCCTGTGGCCCGGAGCGCAGCTCTCTGCGGAGGCGCTGGTTTTCCTCCCGCAGCCGCCGCAGCTCTGCTTCGGCCTGCTGCGCGGACACCTGCAGCTGGGGAGGCGGGCGGTGAGGGCTGGACTCACACCAGCCCTGCGGGGGGCCGGGGAAAGGCGGTGACTCACTGAGTCTGGGTCCGGCCCCACCGCAGCCTTTTCCAGCAGCTCCAGCGTCTGCACCACGAGCGGCACGAGCCTGGCCGCCGCCTCCGGCCCGAAGCAGCGCGCCAGCTCCTTCAGCTCCGTGCCTAGGGCCCCCGCTAGATGGTACACGAGCTCTGCGGCCGTCCCTAACCCCGCGGCCACCCGAGGCCTGCAGCTATGCACCCCAGGCACCGCCTTCCTGGCATCCATGTTCCCAGAAAGTTAAGGGCTGCGACTACTCCCGCCCTCTCCAACCCTCACTGGGGCAGAAAAAAGCCAGTTTCCGGCCCAGGAAGCTGTTTAGGGCAGTAGAGGGCGGGGAAGAAGCGACAGAGGAGCGATTAAGAGAAAAGGCTTGGGGAAAGAGGTAGTGCACTGGGCCCCCTGGACCCTGTCCTGTTCAAGCCCCCAAGGTCACAGGAAGCGGGACTGCCTACTTCCAGCCAGGCGTCCAAGAGCTGAGGCACAGGGCTCTAAGTGGTCACTTTTGTCAATCCCTCCCCGCAGGCCCAGTCCAGGCTCCACCCCTGTGTCTGGAGTCATGAGGCCCAACTTGGCTGCCAAGTACTACAGGCAAGAGGTGAGGTAGGAGGGCTGTCATTGGCCTCAGTCAGAGACAGCCATCTGTCCAGACATGTGCCTGTTTTCCCAACCACCAGTGACACAAAGCTTAAGGGGCTAGGCTGGACACCACAGCTGCTGGGGAAAATCTACAAACTTCCAGACTCAGAAAATGGGAGCAGCCACTCCAAAGGATGTTGAAGAGCGATGGTTTGCAAATATTTTGAAGGGAAGTTGGTAAATGTGGTCAAGGCAGTAAGGGTATGAAAGCCCAACCCCACCTCAGTTCCCTAAATCTAAGGGATATGTGGTCCACAGCCCCTTTAAGGCTAAGGCTAGCTGTGAACAAGTCCAGCCTCCTACCATCTTTACAGCCAGAATTTGAGCTCTGTAAAGGGAGACAAAAACCCCCACAAAACTCCAAAAGTCCTATTTATACAAAATTTATTACTATATTTTGCTCAGGACTACAAGCCACCAGAAATCAATAATACAAGAAGCACAAATAGGGGGAAAAGGGACCAAGCTGCTGAATGTCACCAGCTTCTCATTAGGGGTAAAAGGCTCCAGTCTTTGGGATGTCTGAAGCAGGGGGAGGTGAGGACAACTAGGCATAGAGGTCCTCTCGGTCCGCAGAGTAGACCTCGCCCTCTTGGAGGAGCGCGAAGTTGAGGAAGTGGGAAGGCCTGTGCACCTCGTGGTAGAACTCTTTAGGATTTGCCAGCTGCAGCTCATACTTCATGTTGGGATCATGCCGGACACCTTGGGGAAGAAGGAAAGGGCCACTGTTAACCAGGTGCACTGCCTCACCTAGCCTGGACCCCTGGGCCATCTCCAAACCAGACTCAAGCCCCAATTACCAAGGGTGATGGTCTAACCCCATTCCCACTTCCTTGTGCTCCTCAACTTACCCATAAAGTTGTAGTTCCATGAGGACTGGGCAGGAACCATAAAAAAGCCAAGGAAACGGTCTGACAGCAGCATCTGGACCCTTTCATAATGTGAGGGTAGATAGCCCTTGGGATTGTTGCCCTTGTCTGTGTTCTGGCGACCCCATTCATAGCCACTGGGGGTCAGCTTATAGGCGGTCAGTGTGCAGGAGCCTGGTGTGAAGCTGAAAGAGGGATGAGGACAGAGCTCAGAGCTCAGGCTACCATTCCAGGCCCTGTGCTGCAATGCCCGCCCTGCCATACTTCCAATGGGGTCCAAAGCCTACCTGCAGGTGATGATAATGGTCTTCTCACCATCCCAAGATGGGTTGTCAGCCATGATCTTAGCATGGGTGGTGACATCCTGGGGTGACAGCTGGGGGGATTCATTGGGCTGAGTGTGGATCCATCCTAAGGGTTCCATCTCCTACAGGCAAACAGAGGCGAAAAGCTATCTGGAGCCCTATCCCATGTGCAGATAGGAATCACTTCCCTAAGAGTAACATGGCTGCCTTCCCTCCACCACTCTGACAGAAGAAAGCCGCCATTCTTCCACACCTCCAACTGACCTTGAGGTACTCATGCTGGGGCAGCTGGCCAGGCAGGTGCACGGTCTGGTGAGTGCCCCACTGTGGTACCATCACGATGCAGCGGATCTCCTTCACCTGGGGGTTATCTGGTGGGCTCACCCCATACAGGTATCCTGCAATCTGGAAACAAGGGGATCAAGAACCAAAATGATTCTTAGTACCACTCTAAGTCTCTGGGCTGTTAGACCTGTGTTTCATTCCCTTCCCCAAGAACAAATAATAGGTCAGAATATGGCCAGAATTACCTGGGGTGCTTGTTCAAATGTAAACATGGACCTCATCTCAGACTTAGCACATCAGAATCTCGAGTGAGGTCCAGGAATCTGCATAGTATAATCTGTATAGTATCCATAAATAAATGACCCACACAGCTCATGAATTTTCACATGCTGGGTACATCTTTAAATCTACCGCTAAGTGGTATTTTATTTTTTTACCTTTTAAATCTTTTTTAAAGATTTTATTTATTTGACAGAGAGAGAAGGATCACAAGTAGGCAGAGTGGTAGGCAGAGAGGGGTAAACAGGCTTCTCACCGAGCAGAGAGTCCAACTCGGGGCTCGATCCCAGGACCCTGAGACCATGACCTGAGCCAAACGCAGAGGCTTAACCCTCTGAGCCACCCAGACACCCCTCCACTAAGTGGTATTTTAAATCTTACACTGCCATCAACAAAGTGTGTTCCTATAAAATCACACATACAGAATATGAACAATCTTTTCAAATCTACCAATCTAAGGCCACAAATTGGATGTTTTAAACAATATGAATTACCTGATCACTTGTAAAGCTGGGCACCTTTTCATCTGCCATCTGTCGTTCTTTTTCTGAACTACCTTCAGTTTTTTTTCTTAAGATTTTATTTATTGGGACACCTGGGTGGCTCAGTGGGTTAAAGGCTCTGCCTTCAGCTCAGGGCATGATCCCAAGGTCCTGGGATCAAGCCCCGCATCGGGCTCTCTGCTCAGCAGGGAGCCTGCTTCCTTCTCTCTCTCTGCCTGCCTCTCTGCCTACTTGTGATCTCTGTCAAGTAAATAAATAAAATCTTTAAAAAAAAAAAGGATTTTATTTATTGTCAGAGAGACAGTGCACACACAAGCAAAGGGAGCAGCAGGCAGAGGGAGAAACAGACCCTGCCCTGAGCAAGGAGCCCCATGGAGAACTCAATCCCAGAACCCTGGGATCATGACCTCAGCTGAAGGCAGATACTTAACCGACTGAGCCACCCAAGCATCCCCACCTTCAAATTCCTTGCCTAGTTACCTGTTGTTTTTTTTTTTATTTTAAAGATTTATTTCAGACAGGGAGCACAAAAGCAAGGGACGAGGGAGAAGCAGACTCCCCACTGAGCAGGGGACCCCACACAGGGCTCCATCTTAGGACCCTGGGATCATCACCTGAGCTGAAGTCAGATGCTTACCCCAGTGAGCCATCTTCTGTAATTCAATATTCTAGATTCTAATCCATCTTATTTTAAAATTATGCAAATTCCTGTTTTCAGTATGTCTTTGTCACACACAGGTTATTAATTTTGATTATGGTTTTACGTCTTAAGAATGCTATCCCAGGGACACCTGGGTGGCTCAGTTGGTTAAGATGCTGCCTTTGGCTCAGGTCACAATCCCGGGGTCCTAGGTTCGAGTCCTGCATCATGTTCCTTGCTTGGTGGGGAGCTTGCTTCTCTGCCTCTGCCTGCTTGTGTGCTATGACAAATAAATAAATAAATAAAATCTTAACAGACACACAACATAAAAAAAAACGCTATCCCAATACTACGGTAATCGGTACTTTCTTCCAAAACTCTACAGCTTAGTATTTTACATGCAGATCTTTACATGCATTTTTTTTTATGTTGTGAGGCAGGGGTGTGATTGTTTCAATATCATGAAGCATCCTTAATCCTACAGATCTGATACATATTTATCATATCCAGATGAATCTGTTTCTGATTATTTGGTATCCTCTTCCCATAACTTTTAGGCCAATATATCATTTTCTTAATTGCCATAGCTTTATAATGTTTTAAGATTTGATGGGAGCCAAGACCTTTCCTGCTGTTTCGTTTTGTTTTAAAGATTTTCTTTATTTAGGGGCACCTGGGTGGTTCAGTCGTTAAGTGTCTGTCTTCTGCTCCGGTCACGATCCTGGAGTCCTGGGATCGAGTACCGCAATGGGCTCCCTGCTTGGTGGGGAGCCTGCTTCTCCCTCTCCCACTTCCCCTGCTTGTGTCCCATCTCACTGTATCTCTGTCAAATAAATAAAATCTTGGGAGAAAAAAAAGGTTGCATTTATTTGAGAGAGAAACAGGGAGAGTGAGGGAGAGAGAACATGAGTGAGGTGAGGGGCAGAGAGAGAAGCAGACTCCCCCACTGAGCAGGGAGTCCAATGCGGGGCTTAATGCCAGTAACTCCAGGATCATGACCCAAGCTGAAGGCAGATGTCCAATTGAGCCACCCAGGTGCCCCTCAGCCATTCTTATATATTTACTCATCCACGAATCCTGAAACCAGCACCTTAAGTTCCAGGCAATCTCAGGTGAGTTTTGGGCACAGACTATCTCCTAGTTGAGCACACTTACCTGGGCCCGAAGGTCAGATATGCAGATAAACTTCTTAAGCACATTTTTGGGAAGGATATAGGTATAACCGGTCTCCTTGATGTCATCAGATGAAACATAAATATGATTGGTCCTTAGGTGAAGGTTGGCAGCAGAGATGGCTCTAAAAATGGTGGGGAACGTTAGCATTTCTCTGGCTAGCACCACAGGTAGTATCAGTAGGCTCTGCCATCCCTAACCCCTCCTGTCCCTTATAGTACCTAACCCTCCATTCAGTCTTGGAGGAGAAAGTCTGGGTCTCATAGTTGCTGGTGGTAGAAGTAATGATCTCATCGCCATGCTTGTTGACAGTACGAGTCTGTGTTGCTGTCAGCTGTGACTGTTCCTTGGTCTGCTTCTCAATCTCTGCTATCTGCTGCCGCTGCTGCGATGGTGCTGAGATCTCCATACCCAGGATGATGTCTCGAATTTCTGATTGTGTCAGTGATGCCACATTCACACTGTGGGGACAGCATGGGTCATACCACAAGATCCCTTGCCTTTAGTCAATTATGTCCCAATGGCAAGAGTGTAACTTGGTAAGACAGGGGACCCCAGACCCTTACCCAGACAATCCTCAAGTGGCATTCGTAAAGGAAGTATGACATGGACATGTACTAATACTGAGAGGATTTATCACAGCCCAGGATGGCTCTGTGCATGTACACCTCTCAGCCATGCTCAAACCTGATCAGTAGCTAGACCTTCCTCTTTCCTTTGATAAAAAGTACCCCGGTTTAACAGCACAATTCTTAAAATCAGAAACCCTTAGAACATGTTCTCAACCACAGCTAGTATTGCCAGTCACCCTAGGTAAACCTGGAAATCTATGGACATTTTTAATTTTGGCTGCACAATGAAAGGGAGGGGGGAAGGGAGGGGTAGGTGTGTGTGTGTGTGTGTGTTGTTTGTGTGTCCAGGATGTTAAAAATTCCTGTGTGTGTGTGTGTGTTGTTTGTGTGTTGTGTGCTGTTACCAATGGTACCTGAGGACCCAGGATGTTAAAAATTCCTGTGTGTGTGTGTGTGTGTGTGTTGTTTGTGTGTTGTGTGCTGTTAGCAATGGTACCTGAGGATCCAGGATGTTAAAAATTCCTGTAGGGACGCCTGGGTGGCTCAGGTCATGATCCCAGCGTCCCGGGATCGAGTCCCACATCGGGATCCTTGCTCGGCAGAGAGCCTGCTTCTCCCTCTGCCTCTGCCTGCCTCTCTGTCTGCCTGTGCTCGCTCTCTCTCTAACTAATGAGTAAATAAAATCTTAAAAAAAAAAAAAAAATTCCTGTAATGTACGGACAGTAAAGAAATGCCCTGCTCAAAATGGCAACATGAAAAATGCCCAAGAATCAGACTGAAGCCCTGAAACACAGACATTACATTATCTGAAGACACTGCCTACCTCTTTACTACAGGCATCCCCAGGACAATTCCTTGAGAAATTTCTGAACCTAAATGTTTCCAAAATACCCAGAAACTATACTGAACCATTCATTTCACCCTTTTAGGATCTTCCATCTGTCTCTCCAGCACCATTGCTCACTTGTTTTTCTTTCCATAGTCAGCCAAGATGAGATCTTTTAGCTGCACCTCCACTTTGATCCACTCCTCATCAGTCAGCGTGGGCCAGATGTGGTGTGGTTCTGTAATAGTAGTCTTGTCTGGCTTCAGGATCACCTTCGCCCGGTCATTGTTTACATGCAGGGCACGCAGAATCAGGATGAGACGGGAGAAAGCCTGAGAAGAGATATGGCAGCAATGGGGAAGGGAGGGGAGGTCAGCCACTAGATGTCTTCCCACTTTCCTCGATTCTATCCTTTCAGGGAACCCAGGAATTGATTTCAACCTCTAAGATGCAGCCTTCCTCTCCTGCTCTCAGTCAACTTTATATGCAGAGCAGAGTTGCTACCTTATCCAACAGGCTGAAGATGTGAAAATGGCCTCACAGGGGTCCTGAGAAAAAGCTAAGGCAGGCACAGGATTGTCTCATGACCCCAGACCCACTCCTCTTAGAATGACCCTCTTTGTTAGGTGGTTTCCTACCGTGTAGGATGAAATAGTCTTGAGCCAGTCATCATAGAGATTAAAGAGAACCATCTGGGGTTCAGTGGCTTTAAGGATGAGGTCCCCAAACTTTTCCACCTTGAGACAAGCCTGGAAAGGTAGCTGGAGCTCTGATCCCTTGATCACAATATTGGGAAAGTCCAGCAAGTGCACCTGCAACAAGATCAAGTCCAAGATTAGAAAGAGAGCCTGCAGGTCTCAGCCCTTCTCTCTTCTACCTCAACCACCTCTCACCTCCAATGGGTCCAGCATGCCCTTCCTGGTGACAATGATCTGCTTGGGCTGCTCCTCCACAGGCAGAGATCGGATGAGGGCAGCCACTTCCTCAGCTGTCTTCCATTTAGCCAACTAAAAAGAAAGAGCGGAGGAAATGGAAACCGAGTTTCTACCATCCCAAGTCAACTAGAACAAAAGATCCTAGTCTTGAAATAATCACTCTATGGGGTGCCTGGGTGGCTCAGTTAGTTAAGCCTCTGCCTTCGGCTCAGGTCATGATCTCAAGGTCCTGGGATCGAGCTCTGCATCGGGCTCTCTGCAGGGAGCCTGGTTCCCCTCTCTCTCTGTGTCAAATAAATAAAATCTTAAAAAAAAAAAAAAAATCGGGACGCCTGGGTGGCTCCTGCCTTCGGCTCAGGTCATGATCCCAGCGTCCTGGGATCGAGTCCTGCATCGGGCTCTCTGCTCGGCAGGGAGCCTGCTTCTCCCCTCCCTTCTCTGCCTGCCTCTCTGCCTACTTGTGTGATCTCTATCAAATAAATGAATAAAATCTTAAAAAAAAAAAATCTATGTTTCTGTTGCGCACTGCCATTGAATGCTGGAAAATGCAAAATGCAAAAAAAGTGTCAAATAGCCTCGTCCAAAAGGCTTTTCAGCCTAGCTGGCCAAAAAATCCTCATACAAGATATACCACAATGCAGTATTTAATTACATAATATATCACGGACAAAATAAATTAAGATTAAAAAAAAGCTACATAAAGAAACAGGAAGACTTTATTTAGAGAGAGCATGTATGCACACAAGTGAGGGGAGGGGCAGAGGGAAAGAGAATCTCAAGCCGACTCCGCACCGAGTGCAGAGCTGGATGAGTATCTCACAATAGTGAGATCACAACGCAAGCCGTAATGAAGAGTTGGACCCTTAACTGACTGAGCCACCCAGGCTCCCCACTCCATAAAGAAAAAGGTCTTAAGGAATGAGGAAGAGTGGGGGCCTGGGTTGATCAGTTGTTAAGCATCTGCCTTCGGCTCAGGTCATGATTCTTTGTCCTGGGATCGAGTCCTACATCGGGCTCCTTGCTCAGCAGGGAGTCTGTTTCTCCCTCTCCCCCTGCCCATGCTCAGTCTCTCTCGCTGTCAAATAAATAAAATCTTAAAAAAAAAAAAAAGGGAATGAATAAGACTGTGATTAACAGAGTATACAGAAGTGAGTTCCTTTTATAAGGAAGATACATAAGCAAAGCCACAGAAGTGGAAATGAACAACAGAGTTTGGGGACAGTAGGACACTGGATTCTTTGCAAGAGCAAACAGGTGTTTTTAATTAGTTAATTAGAGCGATCATGCATGCATGGGGGGCTGGGGGTGAGGGACAGAAGATGGCAGGGAGCCTGACTCACTCGGGCACCATCCAGGATGGTGGGATCATGACCTGAGCTGAAGGGAGATGCTCAACCAACTTAGCCACCCAAGTGCCCAGGAAATAGGTTTTAAAGGAAGAGAAACCATAGTTGGACAGGTTATAACCCAGCCAGATATCAAGTATATAGGAAGCCAAAGAGGAGTTAATATAGCAAGAAGGGGCTACCAAAGGCTTAGATGTAGAAATTTGGTAAAAAGTGATGCTTTAAGAATATTTGTTCCCGGGTCCCTGGGTGGCTCAGTGGGTTAAAGCCTCTGCCTTCAGCTCAGGTCATGATCCTGGGGTCCTGGGATCAAGCCCCACATCGGGCTCCCTGCTCACCAGGGAGCCTGCTTCCTCCTCTCTCTCTCCCTGCCTCTCTGCCTACTTGGGATCTCTGTCAAATAAATAAATAAAATCTTAAAAAAAAAAAAAGAATATTTGTTCCCTTTAGAAAGATGACTTTTGGTAGCCTTGTTTAAGATAGGTTAAAGATAGGAGAGTAAGGGACGCCTGGGTGGCTCAGTGGGTTAAGCCGATGCCTTCGGCTCGGGTCATGATCCCGGCGTCCTGGGATTGAGTCCCGCGTCGGGCTCTCTGCTCGGCAGGGAGCCTGCTTCTCCCCTCCCCTCTCTGCCTGCCTCTCTGTCTACTTGCATGATCTCTATCAAATAAATAAATAAAATTAAAAAACAAAAACAAAAACAAAAAACGATAGGAGAGTAAAGAAACAGAGACCAACTGTAGGTAGTGAAGGACCTCACACACTGCTGGGCCTCCTACAGGAGAATACTTGCCAAGTAATTCAGAGAAAAGATTCAAATGAAATACTTTAAATCTCTCAGACAGAAACAGGAAGATGCCCCCCAACCTCTACTGTCTCTCACACCCCCCGAAAAGAAAAAGAAAAAGGGGTAGTAGAAGGTAGAAAAAGGTGTAGAAAACGTTTACAACTTCTCTGTCCTTTAACTGGCTCACCTGCCCCAAACGCTTCTGTCCAGCCCACACAGACGTGTGGATAATCTTGAGGAACAGCTGTCCTGTGCGTGGATTGAAGATGAAGATGGCCCCATTGATGGGTTTGGTGGTCAAATTCCCTTCAAAGGTCTAAAGAATGATTACATCAATTAGCACTGTCTAGACACAATCATTGTGCCTTCACCCCAAAGATACACATTTGCCTTAGCACCCTCCAACAGGCATATATTCTTCTAATTCTTACCTTGTGGATAGTCACTCTGTAGACATTAGTGTCATCCACAAACCAGATGATCTGGTTGGAGAAGAGCTCACCATAATTCTGAGAGGACAGATAGGGCTCAGTGGGCTCAGATGAGTAGAGCTGCAGCCCCTTGCGGATCCGTTCACGTAACACATACAAGGCAGGGTTTGCCTTCATGATCTTGGCCATGGCCTGCTGTATGAGAGGCTTGCTGCCTGGGAACCAGTTTCCGTAGGCACTATTGAGAAAAGAAGAGTGAAGACCCGACTGGCAGCCTCAGGGACAAGGCAAAATGAATTTTCTTTCTCAGAGAAAGAAAAGACTGCTGGCCAGGCAGACAAGGGTCTGCTCATGTACACTAAACACACACACATATGCTCAAGTGTGCCAGCAGGCACCCCAACAGGCCCCATACTTTAATGTGCAGTGTTTTTTAGTTTGCCAAGGTGGCACTTTCTTTTTCTTTTCTTCCTTGCCCCTGTTGTACAACTTTTAGTGATCTCAGAATCTTGAGTTCAAGCCCCATGTGGCTGTAATTTACTTAAAAAATAAATTAATTAAATTAAAAAATAAAGTATGGGGCTGATAAAAAATAGACATGCTTCCAAGCACCAATTTACCTGTGCAGATTATATGCCAGGTCAATGGCAATGAGCACACCAGTGGGTGAAGGGTAGATACTCATGTTGTCTGTGGTGTAGTCCAGGAACTTGGCCCGGGCGTAGCGTTCAATGTCATGGGAATCATAGTCCCCCCAGCGTAACTGGATATCAATCCAGTACTTCTGAGTGGTGGTACTGTCCATCACATCCCTGTGGGTAGAAAGGTCAGGAATCCACGCTTCCAAGAAGCCACCAATATCATCAATGAACCACATGAACTCTCAATCACTATATCTAAATCTCAAAATTCCCAATCCTTTTGCCTGTTCCTATCAGCAAGCCCCTCACCCAGAGAATAAGCAGACCTTTGAGGGTGCTGACAGGATCCAGGGATGGCACTGTACCCAAGTCAGAAAGAAAAGCAGGCAGGGACAATTCCTGAAGTAGCACAGGTAGAAGAACAATAAAACCAAGCTTCCTGAATACCTAGGGCTTTGTTATATAGCACTTACTTGGAGTCTGCCAGCAATGAGGGCCGAGAGACATTCCACTTATAGGAGGCAAAGAGTAGGATATCTGCACAGGAAGAATTCATCTTATAGGACTTCCGTGGGTGAATTGTTTCCTTTTGCACTGTCTCAATTTCTAGTGCATCCAGTTCCTGATCGAACACCTGGAGGCAAAGGTGAAAAGGTTATTACTGCTTACAAAAAGCCCACCAGGAATGAGGGCCTGCAGGATTTCAGATGATGTGGCACCTGGCACCACAATGCAAGTCTCATCCTCAGTGCTGCCAGGGTGGACTTCCCATACCCAAGAGTGAGCTGACCTGACTTCCAGTGGTCCCCTCCCCACTCGATTCTGGCCCACCTGACACAAGTCCATCACAATGCTCTCGTGGATCTTCTGCCATAAGTGAGCCCGGAAAATCTGGATAAGAGAGATCTTCAGTGTGGGGATCTTGCCATGCATGAAGATACCCGTCAGGTCCAGCTGCACCTGAAAGCCTACATATACCTAACAAGAAAAACAGAGACAGCAGAGGTCAAGAGACTGGTTCTTAGGTTGTAATTAAGGAAGCAGAAACACCTGCTTTTAGCTTCCTGTCTCCCAGGTCTAGCAATCACACTCACGTTGGCTCTGTTGATGGTTGGGGACCACCAAAGGGTGAATCTACGATTGGGAATCTGGTTCAATCCTGATCGCTGAGCATTAGTTAGCTTCTTCCACTTCATAGACTCCTCAAAACCACTGGCCTTTTCCCTGCATAGAAGAGGCCAGTTAAAGCGATGCCATCTCCCAGAACACTGCTCTCCAGTAACACCAGAGAACTCAACAGCACACAAGGATTGAGCTCAGAGGATTTTGAGAGGTTACCATAAGGGGAGAAGAGAATCCTCACCAGAAAAGCCCTTCCCAGGTAGGGAAGTAAGTGCCCTTGAAGAGTGTGTGTTCCAGAATGCCTTCCACACCACCCAGGGCCTGAATCATGTCTGTACGGTAGTTGTTCAGGTTCCACAGCTTCCCATCATGCCGCTGGTGTGTCCACCAGAAAGGGTTCTGCTTCAAGACCTAGATGGCAAGGCAGGTACCATAAAGTTTCTGGGTGCCTACTGCCCCACATTCCCCGCATGGCCCTGAATTCTTTTAAGTCAGGGAAAATCTCTACCATCCCCTCCATGTACCTGGTACTGCTTAAAGTCAGTTCGAACCCGCCAGCCCTTATCATAAGCCAACGTGTGCCTGTCCTTCTGGAAGAGGGTGTTGATTCGGGGAATGCCACGATCCCATGAATCTTCTAGATCTTCTAAGGTCAGTCGTCTGTCCAAGAAAAAAGATCTAAGTCAAACATTTGTTCAAAAGAGTTTACCATTCCTCCCTGGCGAAGGACAAACAGGTCAGATGTAGAATGTATTTGTCTCCATAAAAATATGGGCATGCTCTGTTCCTGACCTCCATGCAAGGCTCAAAGATCACCCCTCCACACTCCTGACCGGACTCCTATGCCTTCCTGGAGTTGTACCTGTTCTGAGCAATGGCCTCTTGTCTCTTCAGTGCATACTCTGCCCAGACCCGCTGGGAATCAATAAACTCGCTCTCCCATGGCTGTATGTAGCGGTACAAGTTGGGAATCAGCTGGTCTTCTTCGTGGCTCATTCCTGAACGAAAGTGTGTGATACCTACATCTGTCTGCTTGGACCACCTGTTTGGGGCACAACCAAGTTTAGAAAAAATAAAAATAAAACCTAAAAGAAACATCCCCTTCCCTCAGTCTAGCAAGATTTTCTTTTCCCCACTTTTTTTTTTTAAAGATTTTTAAAATTTATTTATTTGACAGACAGAGATCACAAGCAGGCAGAGAGGCAGGCAGAGAGAGGAGGAAGCAGGCTCCCTGAGCAGAGAGCCCGATGTGGGGCTCGATCATGACCTGAGCCGAAGGCAGAGGCTTTAACCCACTGAGCCACCTAGGCGCCCCTTTTCCCCACTTTTTAAAGAAGCTTTTTTGCGTATTTATTTAAGTCATCTCCACACCCAACGTGGGCTCATTACCCTGGAGATGAAGAGCTGCATGCCCGTAGCAGGATTTTCAACCAAGTCCTACCTGAGGTCAGACTGGGGGATGAGCACATGGCCCATTGAGAGCATGCCGAGTCCACCCAACTCCTTAGGGGTATAGAACACAACAGGAGGGAACCGACTGGGCATCTTGGAGTTGAGGCCAATCTTGATACGTGTTTGGATCTTGTTCTCACACTTCACTAGCAAGTCCAGGAGCTCCTGGGTGTTCACCACAGCCTCCCGAAAGTATGTCATAAGGCCTATAAGAGCTGTGTTCCACTTATTCACAATCTGAAAAAAGTGGGGAGAAAGTAAATTATAGTGAGCAATGCGGGTGGTGGTGGTAGGGACTACTTGATCCAGCTAGTAATATTCTGCCTAGTTCTCAAGGAAGATCTGAGCTCCTCATTAGGAAAATATATACAAATCAAAACTATGAGATACTATTTAACATCCATAATAATGGCTACTGACAAGTGGTAAGTGTTGAGTATGAAGAAAATGGAACACTCTTATATTGCTGGTGAGAATATGAAATGCTACAGTGGCTGGACCACCACCTGGCAGTTCCTCAAAAAGTTAAAGAGTTACCATATGATCTAGCAATTCTACTACAAAGTATATACCCAAGAGAAAGGAAAACTTATGTCCACACAAAAAAGTGTATACAAATCTTCACAAAAGCATTATTCCTAATAGCCAAAAAGTGGAAGAAAACCACAAATGTCCATCAACTGACAAATGGATAAACAAAATGTGGTATATATCCATATAAAAGAACATTATTCACAAATGAAAAGGATTCAGTACTGATACACGCTACAACACAGATGAATCTTTAAAACATGTTAGGTGAAAGAAACTAGACAAGAGCACCTGGGTGGCTCAGTTAGTTAAGTGTCTGACTCTTGGTTTCAGTTTAGTTAATGATCTCAGAGGCCTGGGATGGAACCCTATGTCGGGCTCCATGCTTAGTGGAGAGCCTGAAGATTCTCTCTCCTGGTCTGCCCCCCTGCCCCAATCACATACTCGAATACTCTCTCTTGCTCTAAAATAAATCTTTAAGAAAAGGGGGGGGGGGG
>RCUC01065327.1:0-18666 GCA_003697995.1 Taxidea taxus jeffersonii
GGGGGGGTCAGCTAGGCCTATCAATTTCAGTGCCCACATATAACATCTCCAACATGATGGCCTTAGAGTAGTTAGACTTCTTATATGGTGGCCCAGGATTCCAAGAATGAGTGTTCTAGTACATATGACAGAAGAGGCATAGCCTTTTATAAATGGTTTCATAAGTCAATAATGTCACCTCTGTGGTACACTATTTGTCAAAGCAGTAATAGGCCCATTCAGATTTAAGAGAAGGGGACAAAATACATCCCACTTCCAGATGAGAAGAATATCAAAGAATATTCAGAGACTACCGTAGTGACAATCATCTGCATGAATTTATGACGAAGTATAGCAACTTGAACTTGGAGGTTCAGAAGTATAAGTGTTCCAACCTTAATTACACAGATGGATGTTAACTAAAAAATCTCAAAAGAAACTGATGTATAAAAATCATAATAGGGGCACCTGGGTGGCTCAGTGGGTTAAAGCCTCTGCCTTCAGCTCAGGTCATGATCCCAGGGTCCTGGGATCGAGCCCCACATCGGGCTCTCTGCTCAGTGGGGAGCCTGCTTCCTCCTCTCTCTCTGCCTGCCTCTCTGCCTACTTGTGATCTCTGTCAAATCAATAAATAAAATCTTTTTAAAAAATCATAATAACATACAGATTTACAATAAGAACTATTAACCTCCATCGAGACCAGACATTTACATTGATCTGGCTGAAACTAAAGTAACTAGGATCCAATTTATCAACCAGTTGATCACTTATGTGCATGGAATCAGATAAGCGCTCACTATGATTCAGATATTTAATAGCATCAGACTGAGATAGTCTGATGTAATCATTTCTAAAATAAGGATCAGGTGTCAAGACCGAGCTAAGAAGGACCCTCAACCCTTTGGACAGAACTTGAGTAGTTACATAGAAGCTTGCTCCATTTTGACCCTCTGTTTTCTACCATACATGGTGTTTACCAAGGCTTCTTTTAATTGACACATTTTAAGAATATGGCCCCATGCCATATTTTCTCAGGTTAGAGTTTCCAACCACAATTTTGATGTTTTGTGCCAAATAAATCTCTGTTGGAGGACTGTAATGCATATTTTAGGATGTTTAGCGGCATACTTTGACTTCTACCCACCAAATGCCAATGGCACCTATCCCTACAGTTGTGATGACCAGAGTATATCTACACTGCCAAATGTCTCCTGGGAGATAAAATCATCCCAAGTTGAGAACCACTTCATTAATATAATTAAGACCATGGGCTCTGGAGTTAGACTTCTTCTGAATTTCTGATAGGCTGTTTCCTAATGGTATGACCTTGAGCAAGTTGTAATTTACATTGTATATTCCTTGTTTTTGGTTACCCAGCAGTTATACCATTTTCCTAGCACCATTCAATCTCTTCGAGGGAGTTACCTCTCCTCCATTTTATGTAGTTTGGATAGGATTCCTGCCCTCCTCTTACACAAGCCAAAGATAATACTAGTGAGTTCTCCCAGATTCTATCACACTCTGGGTTCAGACACTGATCTAAGTTAGATCAACAGAATACTCTCTCCCCAGACTTTAAATGCTAAGCAAGAAATAAGGATGAAGAAGGGTGATAGTTCATTCATCTCAGTGGACTCTTACCATTCTCATGGTTCTTGTCGTCTGACACTCTGGAATTAACCAGATCATGCATTTCCAAGGTGATTTCTTTTGCCTTCCTACCATTTCTGTGCTTTTTTTTTTTAATGTCTTTACAGTAAGTTCTTTTTGGTCTAAATTGCCAGTAATTTTCTATTACTTAAAACTGAAGAATACTAATAGATGAAACTTAATCTGAGGATAAAAATACTTACCCCTAACAAAGTTATTAAATGGGTTATTTTTAAATAATACATGTAAAGGACTTAGCATAGTCCCCGGCATGTGGCAATCATATAATAAATGTTAGCTACAATTAGTAAGACTCTTCACACTAAGTATATCTCTTATAGAAGTAATAATGTGGCAACTGACTAGATATGATATCATTATGAGAGTAGACCTTTGAGAAAGATTCTAAAATTAAGAGAAGTGGAGAACAAATTGGTGGTTACCCGAGGGGAGGTGAGTAACGGCTGAGCAAACTAGGTTAATTCTTCCAAGGTTGGAAGGAAAAATGAACATTTTAAGGTAGTCTTTCATAATAAACAGAAGCCAAATTGGGCTGACTTAAACAAAGAAAAAATTTATGGGAGAGCTAATAAAGTAGGAGAAATAGGGTCACTTCAACTATCTTATCCAGCCATTGCTGCTAAAAGATATGCATTTCAATCATTTTTTCCTAGTCCTAGGTCTTCCATTCAAGTTTCAAGGAGTAGAGAGGCAGGAGCATGATTGACTTGGCTTGATTTCCTGCCTATCCTTCACTAATGAGGGGGCACGACACCAGAATTTACAGTCCCACTAAGACTGCATAAATTGAAGAATGGGAAACACAACTGTACAAAAGGAAAATGGGGAGCTATTAAGTAGGAGACATGTGCTCGCTTCAGCAGCACATATATTACGAAGGAACCTGTATGTTGATTATAAAAAAAAAACATATGAGTGTACATTTTTTAAAGATTTTATTGATTTATTTGACATACAGAGATCACAAGTAGGCAGAGAGAGAGGAAGGGAAGCAGGCTCCCTGCCGAGCAGAGAGCCCGACACGGAGCTCGATTCCAAGACCCTGGGATCATGACCTGAGCCAAAGGCAGAGGCTTAACCCACCCAGGCTCCCCCATATGAGTGTACATTAAAGGGGTCTCCAATTCAGGCAGAGGATGAGATGCCAAGGGAAGAGAGTTTCAAAGTACCAAATGTTGCTTAAAAGATGAGGACTATAGGGGCACCTGGGTGGCTCAGTGGGTTAAGCCTCTGCCTTTGGCTCAGGTCATGATGCCAGGGTCCTGGGATCAAGCCCCGCATTGGGCTCTCTGCTCGGCAGGAAGCCTGCTTCCCCCTCTCTCTCTGCCTACCTCTCTGTCTACTTGTGATCTCTGTCAAATAAATAAATAAAATCTTTAAAAAAAGGGGGTCCTAGGTGGCTCAGTGCGTTAAGCCTCTGCCTTTGGCTCAGGTCATGATCCCAGAGTCCTGGGATTGAGCCCCGCATTGGGCTCTCGGCTCAGCGGGGAGGCGGGGAGCCTGCTTCCCCCTCTCTCTGCCTGCCTGTCTGCCTACCTGTGATCTCTGTCTGTCAAATAAATAAATAAATAAAATCTTTAAAAAAAAATGATGAGGACTGCAAGGGGGAAAGGCCTGCAACTCCATCAATTTTATTGAACTTTGGAGAATACAACTTCGGTAAAATAGTGAACAAGTGAACATAAAAGCCAGGTTAGAAAAGGAAAGGAAGGGGCGCCTGGGTGGCTCAGTGGGTTAAGCCACTGCCTTCGGCTCAGGTCATGATCTCAGGGTCCTGGGATCGAGTCCTGCATCGGGCTCTCTGCTCAGTGGGGAGCCTGCTTCCCTTCCTCTCTCTCTGCCTACTTGTGATCTCTGTCTGTCAAATACAAAAAAAAAGGAAAGGAATAATGAGAGGTCCAGTTTTTAGTAAATTCATAATGTGCTTCTTCCTCCATAATATTCTTTATCTAAATTAAGCAACTCAAGGCAGCCTTGAAAGCATAGCCAAGTTTATAAATGTTGAACTTCCATTTTCATTAAATATCTGAAAGCCAGTTGTGTGCCAGGGATACCATCCTAGTGATTAAGATCCCTGCTTTCATGGGGCTTATAGTCCAGTGGGAGAGTTCAATAACAGGTTAATAAATAATGCCTTCAGAGAGTGGTAAATGCAACGAATAAAATTAGATTATTGTGACAGTAGCAAAAGAAGAGAGGTCAACATTGTGTAGGATGGTCAGGAAAGGCCTCTCCAGGGAGGTAAAATCTGAGCTGAACATGAAAGACAAGGAGTGAACCACATGGAAATCCAGAAAAGCTGGTATAAAGGTTCTAAATCAAGAAGGAACTTGTGTATGCTCGAAGAACAAAGTTCCATGTAACTGAAGCATAGGAATCAAAGTGGAATGGATGGTATCATTTGAGCATGGAAAGGAAAGCAAAAGTCAGATCATTTAGAGCCTCAGTGAAGAGTCTGACTTTTGTTCCAAGTACAACAGTAAGCCACTGGAGTGTTTTAAGTAGGGAAGTAACATAAACTGGTATACATTATCTTTCTAAAAGATCCCTTTGGCTGCTACCATAGAAATAGATTATAGGGGAGATAAGTAAAAGTAGGGAGAAAGTTGGGAGGTTATTGCAGTTATCCATGTGAGGAAAACGACTATATTTAAGACATATTTTGTGTATAAGTGACAGGACTTGCTGATATGGGATGTGGGATTGAGCAATTGAAAGAAATCAAGTATCTTCAATATTTGGTTTGAATGAAACTGGATGAATAGTGGTATACACTGAAATAATGGGGGGCTGTTTGAGGGGTAAGTTTGAAACATTTATTACACATGTGAGTGAAGATGTCAGGTTGATGGTTGATTATACCAATGTGGAGCTGAGAAGAAAAAACATGACTGAATTACTTACTTACCAGTATCCTCCTTTTCATCAGTTTGAAATAACTCCTTATCTACCATTTTCTAATCTAACCAACATCTTACCCATGAAAAAAATACTTCAAAAAATAAGTGAATCAGGGGTCCCTGGGTAGTGGAAAAAGGAGAAGCAGGCTCTCTGCTGAGCAGAGAGTAAGGCAGGGCTCAATCCCAGGACCCTGAGATCATGACCTGAGCTGAAGGCAGACGCCTAACGAACGAGCCACCCAGGTACACCGCATCTCTCTTTTTTAAAGATTTTTACTTATTTATTTGGCAGACAGATAGAGAAAGAGCACAAGTAGGCAGAGTGGCAGGCAGAGGGAGAGGGAGAAGCAGGCTCTCTACTGAGCAGGGAGCCCAATGCAGGGCTCGATCCCAGGACTCTGGAATCACGGCCTTTGCCAAAGGCAGCTGTTTAACTCACTGAGCCACCCAGGTGCCCCAAGCATCTGACTCCTGCTTTAGGCTTGGGTCATGATCTCAGTGTCATGAGATCAAGCCCCACATCAGACTCTGTGCTCAACAAGAAGTCTGTTTCTCTCTCTCTTTCTCCCTCCCTCCCCATTCTCTCTCTCTCAAATAAATAAATAAATCTTTTAATAAATGAACAAATGAATGAATGAAATAATGAATAAAGAGGCACGTTGCTGGCTCTGTGGTAATTCATGTGACTCTCTATTTCAGATTTGTGAGTTGGAGCCTCACACTGGGTATAGAGTGTTTGTACATACATACATATATACATAAATAAATGAATAAATATAAAGAAACCCTACAATTCACAAAGAAAAATGCATTAACCAAATGCTAGTATATTCAAATAATTGTCCTCCACAGAATTTGCCTTTAGAGTTTGGATGACATTAGAATAAACTTGCATTTTTCATAAAACTGCCTTCTAAGATATCACATAATTCCCCTTAACCAGAGATCCTCTATCAAATTCAAGACCCAAAGTCAGAGCTAAAATACACACAAATTCCAAATGAAAAGATTTAAACATAAAATAAAACTTTTTGAAAATTCTATAAGTAAAAATGGGAGCATTTAATAATCATGGAGTGGGAAGTTCTAAATAGAAGACAACACTCAGAAACAAAATAATGGTGAAAGATTGGCTATATAAAAATGATACTTTTATAAGGCAAAAAGAAAACTGGGGAAAAAAATAGGGCATACAGGCCTAATGCCTTCCTTAAGATGTTAAGAATTCTTACAAATTAATAAGACCAACCACTCGATAGAAAAATGGACAAAAAAATATGAACAGCCACTTCACAGAAAAAGAAATAGGGTAAATGGGCGTACCTGGCTGGCTTGGTTGTAGAGCATGCAACTTTTGATCTCAGGATCTTGAATTCAAACCCCATGTTATGTGTAGAGCTTACTTTAAAAAAAGAAAAAAAAAACAGTAACTTGAAAGTAAAAGAAAAGATGTCCAACCTCACTTACCAGAACAAAATTATAAAATAAAACAAAAAAATAAGAAAATGTAGGATAACAGTATGAGATTCATTTCTATAAATTTATCAAACTGACAAAGAAAAAATACTGTGTTGTCAGGGTGTGGAGAAACAATTACAAATAATTGCTCTCAAACATCATCGGTAGGGATATAAATTAATAGTCTCTGTGGAGGATAATCTGGGTAACATCTATCAAAATTTTAAATGCACTCTCACCAATTCATTATCTCTTCATAAAAAATCTGATCAACCTAAATATCCATCAATAAAAGAATGATTAAACAATAGTATATCTGTACAAGGGAATATCACACATCAATTTTTTTCATTGAGAAAATCCTATGTGTACTGATAAATACAATAAGGTATAAATTTGAGTGATAAAGAAAAAAATATATTTTAGATACATGGAATAGCTGTGGAAGGTCACACAAAAAACTAGTAATCATAGTTGCCTCCTAAAAATGAACTGAGTGACTAAGGGACAGGGGAGGAAAGAAGAATTACTTTTCATTGAATTTAAAATCTTGTGCAAAGATTACTTTTTAAAAATTAATTGAAAAACAAATAAAAAAGAAAGACCAGAAAAACATTTTTTTCTCTCAAAGAACTGGTATACTTCTTATCATTAGACCAAAAGTTACATAACCAATTAAGCCTTTCTCTTTGCCTTTGCTTATATGACTTTTTTTTTTTTAAGATTTTATTTATTTATTTGACAGAGATTACAAGTAGGCAAGAGAGGCAAGTAGGGAGAGAGGGGAGGAAGCAGGCTCTCTGCAGAGCAGAGAGCCCGATGCGGGGCTCGATCCCAGGACCCGGGATCATGACCTGAGCCGAAAGCAAAGGCTTTTTAACCCACTGAGCACCCAGGCACCCCTATATGACTTCTTAATACAGATTCTCTTTGCTGCTTTTTGTCATTAATCTGTATAATTTTTAAATTTTCATAAGTTCTCAGATATTTCTGAGAACCCAACTTTTTATATTCTCATAAAACTGGCTACACATAAAATCATTATCAGAGTAATGGTGTATTTAAAATCTCACATCTTACTACACATGAGAGCCAAATGGATAGTGAAAGTCAAATGGATTGCTGAAGCACAGAAAGGCCAATGTCAATGATGAACTAAATCTGAAAACAGACAAAGGATTATAATGTGGTTGAAATACACGAAATCTTGTCAACATGTTTTATGCCAAAATCAGTTCTGAGGGAGCAAAATGTTCTGTAAATTTTTAACAGTAACAGTAAATTTAGGCACTGACGTTAACTAAAAATACATATTATGAACAGCCAGCCTCTCTCCTGCAACTCAATGTTTTTTTTTAAAGCAATAGAACATTTCAACATGTCTCAAAACTGAAATGTAATGTATTGGAATAAAATCCCTAGTATTATTGATTTTGAAAATAAAAAATGTGTAAATGTCACTCTTTTCCATATTTTTTAGTATTGCTCATTTAAACTAAATATTTAATAATGCCTTTACAGGAATGCCTGGGTGGCTCAGTCAATTAAGCATCTACCTTCAGCTCAGGTCATGCATGATCCCAGGGTCCTGGGATTGAGTCCTGCATCGGGCTCCTTGCTCAGCAGAGAGCCTGCTTCTCCCTCTGCCTGCTGCTCCCCCTGTTTGTGCTCTGTTTCTCTTTCTCTGACAAATAAATAAATTAAATCTTTTTTTTAAAAGGCCTTTACAAAAGTAGAAACCACAAAATTTCCAACAATGAATTTAGCAATCATTTAGTCCCATACTGTTTTATAAATAAGAGAAAGGCATGATAAAATAAAGATGCCAAAATTGACATGGCTTATTAATGTCTTAGCTGAAATTACAATGCAGGTCTTCTGACTCTATTTTTTTCTGCCACATTATAATCTGATAACTAAATGTATACATTTTAGTAGGCACATTATCAACCAAAAATACAGTAATTAGAAAATAAAAATAGCTAATCTAAGAAATGCAAGTAAATTTATTAGGGTTAAAACTTAAGCTAGTAGGAACAGTTAAAAAATATTTCAATGACAAATCTACTGTCCCAAATTTCATAAATAACAAAAGTCAATAAAAGTTTCAGGAAACAAAAAGTGTTACTCACATAAATTTGTAAGCCAGACACTATTAGAAACAACCCAAATGAGGGGCACCTGGATGGCTCAGTGAGTTGAGCATCGAACTCTTGATTGCGGCTCAGGTCATGATCTCTGGGTCCTTGGATCAAAACCTGCATGCTCCAAGCTCAGTGGAGTCTCCTCTCCCTCTCCCTCTCCCTCTGGCTCTCCCCTCATGTGCGTGCGCGCTCTCTCTCTCAAATAAATAAATCTTTAAAAAAAAAAGTTCATCAAGAGATGAATGAATAGGGACGCCTGGGTGGCTCAGTTGGTTAAGCAGCTGCCTTCGGCTCAGGTCATGATTCCAGCGTCCTGGGATCGAGTCCCACATCGGGCTCCTTGCTCGGCAGGGAGCCTGCTTCTCCCTCTGCCTGCCTCTCTGTCTGCCTGTGCTCACTCTCTCTCTCTCTCTCTCTAACAAATAAATAAATAAAATCTTAAAAAAAAAAAAGAGATGAATGAATAAACAAAATGTAGTATATACTTATAATGGAATATTGTTCAGCCATAAAAATGAAGTTCTTATACATGTTACACCATGGATGAACCTTGAAAAACATGTTAAGTGAAATAAACTAGGCACAAAAGGAAAAATGTTGCATGATTCCACTTACATAAAGTATACACAATAGGTACATTCATAGAAACAGATTAGAGATTACCAGGAGTTTGTTGTGGGGGAGGCAGTGCATAGAATGGAAAAATTATTGCTTCAAGGATACAGTTTCTGTCTGGGTGATGAAAAGTTTTAGAAACAGTGGTGATAGGAGTGCCTGGGTGGCTCAATTGGTTAAGCATCTGCCTTTAGCTCAGGTCATGATCCCAGGGTCCTGAGATTGAACCCCACATCAGGCTCCCTGCTCAGTGGGAAGCCTGCTTCTCTTTTCCCTCTCCCTCCAACTGCCACTCCCCATTTGTGCTGTCAAGTAAATAAAATCTTTTCAAAAAAGGTGGTGATAACTATACAACACTGTGCATGTAGTTAATGCCAATGAATTATATATTTAAGAATGGTTAAAATAGCAAGTTTTGTATCTATTTTATCACAATTTTTAAAAGTAAAAAATACTTTAGGGCACCTGGCTTGCTCAGTTGGTAGAGCACACGATTCAATCTCAGGGTCATGAGTTCAAGCCTTACGTTGGCCATAGAGTTTACTTAAAAAAATAATAAAGAATCAAGCAAAAATTTCAACACCATTATTAAATTATATATATATATTTACAGTAATAAAAAGTGCTCAGTGGCGCCTGGGTGGCTCAGTGGGTTAAGCCTCTGCCTTCAGCTCAGGTCATGATCTCAGGGTCCTGGGATCGAGTCCCGAATCAGGCTCTCTGCTCAGTGGGGAGCCTGCTTCCCCCTCTCTCTGCCTGCCTCTCTGCCTACTTGTGATCTCTCTCTCTGTCAAATAAATAAATAAATAATCTTTTTTTTAAAAAGTGCTCAGAAAAATCAACCTATGCATGACAAGTGGTATTCTTTTTTTTTTTTTTAAGATTTCTTATTTATTTATTTGAGAGAGAGAGAGAGCACGAGAGGAGAGAGGTCAGAGGGAGAAGCAGACTCCCTACTGTGCAGGGAGCCCAACGTCGGACTTGATCCCGGGACTCCAGGATCATGACCTGGCAGTCGCTTAACCAACTGAGCCACCCAGGTGCCCCGACAAGTGGTATTCTTATCAGATGATTGGAAAAACAGAATTTATTCTAAATCTTATTTGAAATATTCATTCAACAAGTAGTTGTTAAATGTGTGTATCTTATACTTTTGATCTTTTGATGGATGGATGGATAGAAGGAATGAAAACAAGACATGCCAGCCTATCCCATCTACCTTACAGAGTTGCTACAAGGATGAAATTAAATAATATAAAAGTGTTTGAAAATCACAAGGCACTATATGAATGCTTTAAGTTACCTATCCCCCCAAATTCAAATTAAAGTTATAATACTCTAGGGAAAAAAAGTCTTCAAAAAAGGATAAATTGTGGGGCACCTGCATGGCTCAGCTGGTTAAGCGTGTGCCTTCTTAGTGGAGAGCCTGCTTCTTCTCCCTCTGCCACTCCCCCCGCTTGTGCTCTCTTGCTCTGATAAATAAAATCTTAAAAAAAAAAAAAAGGATAAATTGTTTGTAAAACCAGTAAGGAATTAGTTAAAAAATACTACTCGCCTGTTTGAAAAAATATAGATTTATGCATTAAAGATATTGGTGGGATTCTCTCTAAGGTTTCCTCTAGCAATCATTGGATTGAAATGTTAAACTTCTATTCTGAAAATAAAACAAAACAAAAATCCTGAATTAGGTTGTCCAAGCTTTTAATTCTTTTTTTTTATTTAAGATTTTATTCATTTATTCGACAGAGAGAGAGATCACAAGTAGGCAGAGAGGCAGGCAGAGAGAGAGGAGGAAACAGGCTTGCCGCTGAGCAGAGAGCTCGATTCGGGGCTTGATCCCAGGACCCTGAGATCATGACCTGAGGTGAAGGCAGAGGCTTAACCCACTGAGACACCCAGGCACCTCCGAGCTTTTAATTTTATACCTTATTATATTTTATACCTTTATTAATTTTTTTGAAATCAAACTTATTTTCCAAGTGCATTAACGTGGAAAATGCTTCTCAGAGCAGAGCAATTCTGAATTGCTAGTATTTGTTTATTCTTCCCAGAATGAGTATTATTTGAAGTAGAATATTAGTGGCCTGTGTTGTACTAACTATGGCCAGGACATTGCAAAACATGGAATTGACATAACAAATATTGTGGAAATAAATGTTTTTTTGTGTGTGTGCAAATTTACCTATGTGTACAAAGGAATTACCAGAGTGATCAGAGCAGTGGCATGAAAAGCAGTAAAAGCCAATATACATCTTTTGGATTTACCACATTGCCTAACCACAAAATGAAAGATGCATGCAATCATTGGTTAGCCAGGAGGTGAGACTTTAATTGATTTACTGGTAGCATGAGATCACATCATGAGTTGAAACAGAAGAGACTGGGGGGAAAATTTATACTTACAATTTATATTACATATATTTTATAATTAAGAAAGAATAACAGGGGCAACTCGGTGGCTCAGTGGGTTAAAGCCTCTGCCTTTGGCTCCGGTCATGATCCCAGGATTCTGGGATCAGGCCATCGAGCCCCCACATCGGGCTCTCTGCTCATCAGGGAGCCTGCTTCCCCCTCTCTCTCTCTGCCAGCCTCTTTGCCTATTTGTGATCTCTGTCTAATAAATAAATAAAATCTTAAAAAAAATAAGTCCTTGAAAAATAAAACTTTCAAAAAGCTAAGGAACTATCATTTCTTTTCGTATCCTTTTTTTCCCTTTCACTTTCATAAATGGGAATGACCATCTATGAATACAGTTAAAAATTTCAACAAGTCTGTCCCAGTGCTTTGCAAAGTTTAATGTGTGTATTTGGTGTGTATTTGTCACAAAAGGATCATTATGTTTTGAATTATGTTACCACATGAATTGAGGGCCTGAATAATGGGTCCCCCAAAACATTTACAACCTAATCCTGGAATTTGTGAATGCTAATTTACATGCCAAAAGGGACTCTGCAGATGTGAGTAACAGCCTTGAGATAGGGATATTATCCTGGATTATTTGACTGAGCCCTAAGTGTAATCACAAGTGTCCTTATAAAAGGAAGGCAGGAGACAGATTTGGAAAAAGGCAACTGAATCAGACTGGAAACAGAGAGACTGGAAGATGCTACACTGTGTCTTTGAAGATGGGCTATGAGCCAAAGAATGCAGGCAGCTTCTAGAAGCTAGAAAAGGCAAGAAGATGGATTTTCCCTACACCCTACAGAAGGAATGCGGGCTTGCTGACATCTTGATTTTAGCCCTGTGAAACTGATTTCAGACTCCAGAACCATAAGATAATAAATGTGTGTTCTTTTAAGCCACTAGATATGTGGTAATTTTATCGAAACAATGGAAAATTAATAAAATTTCCATTTCAATTTCTTTTAAAAAGGAACTTGTATGCTTATTAAAAGCAGCTTATAGGGGCACCTGGGTGGCTCAGTGGGTTAAGCCTCTGCCTTCAGCTCAGGTCATGATCTCAGGATCCTGGGATCGAGCCCTGCATCCAGCTCTCTGCTCAGCAGGGAGCCTGCTTCCTCACCCTCTCTCTCTACCTGACTCTCTGCCTACTTGTAATCTCTGTCAAATTAAAAAAAAAAAAAAAGCAGCTTATAACACTAAAAAATATAGTAATAACAAACTCCAAAAAGAAGTTTAAAATTATGTACAACCATTAGAAACAATCATAGAAAAATTGAGGAGCACAAGAGGATATATATTAGGCTCTTTAAAAAGCAAGTAACAATTTTTTTTAAAGATTTTTATTTAATTATTGGAGAGAGAGCATGAGAAGGGAGAGAAGCAGAGGGAGAAGCAGATTCCCCACTGAGCAGGGTGCCTGACATGGGGCTTGATCCCAGGGCCCTTAGATCATGACCCAAGCTGAATGCAGACGCCTAACTGACTGAGCTACCCAGGTGCCCCCAAATTTCCTGTATTTCTACAGACTGAATTCTCTTCCCAAAATTCACGTTGCAGCTCTAAATTTCAGTGTGACTATACTTGGAGATAGGGCTTTTAGAAGGTAATTAATGTAGATGAGGTCATAAAGGTGAAATCCTAATCTGACAGGACTGGTGACTTTTTAAGATAAAGAGAGAAAGATCTCTCTCCATGTACGTTCACCAAGGAAAGGCCTGTGAGCACGGAATAAGTAGGCGGCCATCCACAAGCTTCACTGGAACCACACCATGCTGGCACAATGGTCTGGGACTTCCAGTCTCTAACACTGTGAGAAAATGCTGTTGCTTAAATTTATGGTATTTTGTTATTGCAGCCCAAGCAGACTAAGATTTAAGTGTATAACTAGGAAAATAATGATCTTTTTAGCAATAGCAACAACTTTGAAAGGCTATTTTAAAGATTTTATTTATTTGAGAGAGGGTAGGAGGAAAAGGGAGAGGTAAGCGGGAGAGGGAGAGGTAGACTCCCTGCTGAGTGGAGTGCTGGACAAAGGCCAATTAATCCTGAGACCTGGGGATCATCACCTGAGCCGAAGGCAGGTGCTTAACCAACTGAACCCGCAGAGGCCCTGAAAGGCTATTTTATATAGTTTACCTAAAAAGAGTTGCAAACAAAAAGAAATACACTTGGCTTTGTCTATATTCTGGGTCCTATATTTCTTTAAAGTAGTGTTATTATGCTTTATGATATTTCTATAGTTCTGATGCCTAGTAACACTGATATTTATCACTTATAACCCCCTCACTCTCTTGATTTTATGATCTGAGTGGAGAGAATATAAAATGATGGGTAATTTTTTTAACAATGCCTGCACTGACATAAAAATATATGCCTTAAAGACCTCAAAAATAATTACAACCAGTCATTCTTCACTGAAGTAGTCTTTTGAAATTAGTCTTATATAATTGGATGACCAAAAGCCTGATTTGCTTGGAATGGTCCTGATTTATGTCCACTGTCCTGGTGTAACTATTAGCAGTGTCTAATTTCATTCTCAAAAAAGTCCTGGCAAACTATGGTTATTCTACATATAATCAATTACAGAATAATTATATTTTTAAAATTTTATTAATTTAATGGTCAGTCTGAGACAGGAAATACCAATTATCACTAAAATCTGGAGAACATGGTTGTCACAGTATATAATATTGAATTATTTAAATAATTTTCCTCCTCTGGAAACCAGAGTAAATTCTGTGAATGGAGAAGTACTAAGAAGAATCAGGTGCCAAAATATTTTTAGATGATTTTAAAACTACTCAAGAATCCAAATTTTTAATTTATTCAAAGTGTTAAGATTATTCAAAGGAAAATGTCAATATATCTAGAATTCTAGAATGGATCACACCATGTTTCTAAAATGTAGAAATAAGTAATTGTGAGTTTATCAACTTGAGTATTCTGGAAGATGAACATTCTAGACAATTTCTAGATAGGGTAACAGCTCCAAGTCCTTCCCTTAACATAAAGTAACATAAAAAATAAACAAATGGCTTAGATTTTAGGATTGGAGTCACTAAAATCTGATTGATCATCTAAAATTTGTATCCCACCATTAAAAGTGAATACAATAATATGCTGACTCATGGTGCTGGCTTTTCTTTATAATACCAAAAACAAGGCTTTTTCTTTTTTTGTAGTTTTATGGTTTTATTAACACAAATACGACATGCACATAAATTGTCTTATTCTTTTTCTTGGCTGCGCAGCCTGGCATTGGGACTGGTAACTCTGATGGCCAGCTGGATTGCTCTTTCCAGTTTTGTGGTTCTTGGAGGATATACTGTGAGCAATCTCTGCACAGTAAGATTTGCTGCACATCAGCAGCACTTCAAGCTCCTTGACACTGTGGACCAGGAACTTGAGAAACCACTGGGCAGCATGTTTTGTTTTCTTGTTGCTCCTGTAACCAGTTTTGGGCATCAAGATTTAATCCTCGAATCTTCTGTGCACCCTATTGTCAATGACTCTGGGTTTCCACCATTGTGCTTAATTTTGGTATATTGGTCTGCCTGGTGCTGGATGAACTTCTTGATTCTCTTCTTAATGGTATTGGGGTTCACCAAAGGTCTGAGGGTGGCCATGATGTCAAGTAAGAGATGGCTCATAACCAGGTCATTTTTAAGAATTATCAAAACTACATTTAGGGGCACTTAGGTGGCTCAGTTTTTAAGTGTCTGCCTCTGGCTCAGGTCAAGATCCCAGGGCGCTGGGATCGAGCCCAGAACTTCCTGCTCTGCGGGAAGCCTGCTTCTCCCTCTCCCACTACACCCTGCTTGTGTTCCCTCTCTCACTCTCTCTCTGTCAAATAAATAAAATCTTAAAAAAAAAAAAAACTACATTGAAAGAGGAAAACCCAATAGGAATGTGGAAAAAAACAAACAAACAAACAAAACCTTTTCTTCCTAGGATTTTTTTTTTTAAGATTTTATTTATTTGACAGAGATCACAGGTAGGCAGAGAGGCAGGCAGAGAGAGAGGAAGGGAAGCAGGCTCCCCACTGAGCAGAGAGCCCGATGCAGGGCTCAATCCCAGGACCCTGTGATCATGACCTGAGCCAAAGGCAGAGGCTTTAACCCACTGAGCCACCCAGGCGCCCTCTTCCTAGGATTTTTTAGGCAACTAGCAAAGAAAAGAGGAAAAAACAATCTCGATGGTAAATTCAGATTGGCTACATGAGATCAGCTTTTCACACTTGCAAAAATACAATACCTGTATCATCTCTGCTGTTACTAAAAATGAAAACAGGGCAAAATATAATTGTATTACTGCTTTAGAAAAATTCAGAGAATCATACTCATTTAGTGTTTTTCACATTCACTTCATATGCTCTTGATTCATATATGCCATAGTGTGTGTTTATATTTTAAAATACAGAATCTACTACTTGTATATATTACATCTCACAGCATCAACACATATGTATACTTTAAGACTAGTCTTTGGATTCCTGTTCTTCTTCTGATTCCCGTGACCGTTTCCGGAAATCCAGTGAACCTTCTGTTTGCAAAGAAGATGCAGTAGGAACAACAGCATCTCTAAATCCCTGAGGCTGGAAGATGAAAAAATATACAAGTATGGTTTAAGAACATCTAAAATAACAATTGGTTTTTGAAATATTTTTAAGTAATTGATAAAAGAGCTACTTTATTCTTGAGACAGAAGTTATTAAGCACTGCGAATGCAGAGGTTAAACCTCTTGAATTGGTGTCCAAGCCAAAGCTGTACTAGAGTATTTTAGATCTAGAGTGCTTTATATCTGTATTTATTTATTTATATATTGTTTATTCATACACACACAGAAATAACACGGCATTATAAAAATGCACTCCAAAAGAAAATCTTAACAAACTTTATAGTGACTCTATTGAAGAGTAAAAGGAAGTAACATATACTAATTACTTAGGTGCTTTACAAATTTATTTTCACAATTAAATACTCAAAATTTAGTTTTCCAATTAGGATACTTTAAATGCACCTAAGCACTACAAAGACTGAGTTGATAATTCAGTTTCAGAATCTCTTTCTAGGGGCGCCTGGGTGGCTCAGTGGGTTAAAGCCTCTGCCTCCGGCTCAGGTCATGATCTCAGAGTCCTGGGATCAAGTCCCACATCGGGCTCTCTGCTCGGCGGGGAGCCTGCTTCCCCCTCTCTCTCTGCCTGCCTCTGCTTGCTTGTGATCTCTATCAAATAAATAAATAAAATCTTAAAAAAAAAAAAAAAAAAGAATATCTTTCTATTTCTGTTTTTGTCCTTAAAAAATGAGATGCCAAGAATATATCTGGCTCAACACTACTGATAAATATGCATATTTCAGCCAAAAAAGTGTGTTCTATGATTTTAAATTATAGGAAAATTAACATTTTAAAGCAGGATATATTTGGTGGCTATGACAGATCTATAATATCTACAGACTAAAATGGGTAATGTTAGTATTTTTTTCTTAGAAAATCTTTAACAACTTTCACTTTAAAAATTTTTAATATCCTGACATTACATATGGCATGGAACACATTAGCCTACAAATAAGTATTTCCTCTGTTCTTAAGAATAAATTTCAGTCCAATTGTCACCGGAATATTCTGTATATATACTATTTTGGGGATAATGTTCTAAGCATCGAAAGCTGTCCTCAAATATGCTTGCTGCCTACAGAAGTTAACAGAAGCAATTTGTAAATGCTCTCTTCAGATAATTACTGCCCACCAACACTAAAACCCCACTCTAATCAAATAATACTGACTGTGATTTGAAACAGTACTGTAGATTCCTTCTGGCTTGGTGATTTGTACAATGTTGCCAACCTGCTAAGAGAAAAAGAATAAACACACACAAACACATGATCTTAATTAGTTCAGATGACTGATAGAATAATTTAAATTTACAGTTTTTCACTACAATTCTATTGTTTTCTTCCCTAAGGACATAGAAAGCAAAGAAATATCAAAAAAGATTCCTTTAATCAATAACTATATGTATGCATATAATAATTATTACATATAATAACAAGAGTTGTTTATATAAGTGGAATTTTAAAGCAACCTAAATGTCCAATGAGTAATTAAAATAAATTTCTACATGACAAAATACTACTGATGCTTAAGAAGATAATGTGGAAAAAATATTTAACAAGATAAGAAAATGTTAATAATATATTAAGTAAAAGTTATGCTGTGTGAGCCCACATTTATGAGTATGTAAATCAACATATATAGAAAAATTACTAGAAGACTACAATCAAAAAGTTAAGTTACTACAAGATTGTTTTTTTTTGTTTGTTTTTCCAACTTTATGCAGTGATTGTGTACTTGTCACAATAGAAGTATTAAGACAATTTCTTGGGATATAAATGAGGAGCACATAGTCATATCATACTAATACAAATAAGCAAGGAAGACACATTCTTTCAAAATGATTATATCCAGAGAATCATCGTCATGACAGAACAAGGTCTATTTAGGTAGAATCTTATTATGTTCTCTACAAAGTAATATAAAACTGAAAGCTGAAGGTAGTTAGATATAAAATTCTAAGCTCTTATTAAGGTTGCTCAAATATTGTAAAAGCAACAAATATAATCAAAAAATTTTATTAAATTATTTTTAAAAAATTTTTAAAATTAAGTAATCTCTATGTCCAACGTGGGGCTCGAACTCATGACCCCAATATCAAGAGGCTTATACTCTACAGACTGAGCCAGCCAGGTGGCCTATGCAAAAAACTTTTTTTTTAAAGATTTTTATTTGTGGGGCACCTGGGTGGCTCAGTGGGGTTAAAGCCTCTGCCTTTGGCTCGGGTCATGATCTCAGGGTCCTGGGATCGAGCCCCAAATCGGGCTCTCTGCTCAGCAGGGAGTTTGCTTCTCTATCTCTCTGCCTGCCTCTCTGCCTACTTGTGATCTCTATCTGATAAATAGAGATTTATCACGCCTCTGTCGTGGAGCAGTTTCTGATTTGTTTTCAAAGACAATTGAGAAGGACACACTGGTTCATGATATGTTACTCTTTAAAGTTTGAAATTGCCCCTCTGCTCAGACACAATTCAAAAGAGAAGCAATCAGCAGTGTCTAGGTGGTGGCACTGGTTAAGTATCTCACTTGTGATTTTGGCTTAGGTCATGATCTTAGGGTCCTGGGATCAAGCCCCACTGAGCGCTGAGCCGGTTGAGACTCTCTCCCTCTGCCCTTCCCTCCTGGTGCACATTCACTTTCTCTCTCTCAAATGAATAAATAAATATTCAAAATAAAAAAAGAGAAGGGGGGCCTGGGTGGCTCAGTGGGTTAAAGCCTCTCTGCCTTTGGCTCAGGTCATGATTCTGGGGTCCTGGTATTGAGCCCAGAGTCGGGCTCTCTGCTCAGTGGAGAGCCTGCTCCCCCTCCACCGCCCCCAGGTCTGCCTCTCTGCCTAGTTGTAATCTCTGCCAAATAAATAAATAAACTCTTTAAAAAAAAAAAAA
>RCUC01065330.1:0-10670 GCA_003697995.1 Taxidea taxus jeffersonii
GAGAGAGAGAGAGCGAGAGCACAAAGGGACAGGTGTGAGGTAAATCCTCTCTGAAGAGGACATGGTGAAGTCGGTACCCAGCAGTAAGAAGGAGTGAACTGGTTAGAAGCGTGTTACAACCAGGTGACTGTCTTCACATGCCAAGGCCTGAAGGTCAAGATTGGCAGAGTTGATGACCAGAAAGACAAGTATGGCTGGAGCATGTTTGGCAAGCCTGGGCTAGAAGAAAGCTCTGGAGAGAACCACCTCGTGTAACACCATACAAGCCACACTTTTATTATAATTAGAAGCTTCTGGAGGATTTGCTGGAGTGGGAGGATAGGAGGGAAATGTGGTGTGTTTTTGTTTTGTACACATCTGTGTAGCTGCTTATGCTGAACTGACTACCCAGGACAAGAGTGGAGGAACTACAGTGGGGGTCTTAGCAGTGTGTGCTTTCTAAGTCCCAAACCCCTGCACGTCCCATAGTATACTTCTAATCTCTCTCTTTGGTAGTGATGCTCAAACTTTGATTTCCCAACCTCATAACCTTTCCACTTGTTTCTTGACTCATCAGGAAAACCCTCTGTAGCAATTGATTTGACTTGGAAATACATGTTGTGCTCATCAGCTTCAGCAGTCACAGGAGGTTTCCCCCCTTTACTCAGTCATCTCATCTTCCTCCTACAGGGACCCCAATCATCCGTCAGTACCTTACCACTATTACGAACCGTTTGGACCCGACGAATGCACCATGTACCTCTCCCACGAGCGAGGACGGAAGGGCAGTCATCACCGCTTCATCACAGAGAAACGCGTCTTCAAGAACTGGGCACGGACATTCAACATTCACTTTTTTCAGCCAGACTGGAAACCAGAATCACTTGCTCTAAAGCCTCTGGAGAATAAACCTGTGTTCTGAGTACTGAGGGTGCCAGGCTAAAATCTCAAGTCCCTACTGCATCAGACGCCAGGGCGCTGGACTTCCAGAGCCAGCAGACACACGAGAGGGACGGGATCGGGAGCAGGAAACTCCTCCATGAGCAACGTGTACAGATGGCTCGGAGGCAGGACCACCAAGCACTGTAGCTGTTTTATAAGGAGAAAATTTCAGAATTACTATATCCTCACGAGCGTCATCCCTTGCAAAAGGGGTTACCTGAGGAGCTAAACACCCATGTCAGTGACGCTGCTGTGGCCTAAAGAACATTCTGGATCTTTTTAAGTATCGCCTTCAGAACCGAAACACGAGCAACTCAACGATGTTAGTTGCATTCCTTTGTAGAAATGCCACATCGAAAGACCTTTTTCTATCAAGTTGTATCCTAACCTGATCTATAATATTTGTCATCTGTTGGGCTCTGTATGTGTGATTTGTAAAAAGCAGCCTGAAAGTATGGACATGATTTCTGAAGAGCACATCTCCACTGACTTTCATAAAGCAAACACCTCATATTTATTTATTAAGAGTTTTTTAGTGTACTCTAGGCCAGTATTTTTATAGATTATGATTATGTGGTTATTTATCCTTCTTAACTCTTTAACCCTGAATGATGGTTGGAAGACACCTAGAATGGGGCTGGTGAGTGACTGGGTTCATGACACTTGTTGTTAGCATTTGATTGGCTTGGAAATGTCTGTTGGCGTTTTTTGAACCCTTAGCCTTCAAGAAGAGCTATGACATTTTCTAACATAAAGAAATGCTCCAAATGACAAAACCGAAAACCAAAAACTGTGTTGTTAACAACAAAAAGATACTAACAAAAGAAACTTAAAGATAATTGTCTTTAGTAATAGTTGGTATAGGTTACTTGGCATAAACCCTAGTTTCCTCATGTGAGAATGATGTCCCTGTACCAGATGACAGTGTAAGTTTCCTTCCAAATCTAAAATTCTGTAAGCCTCTCATTGACCCGCTTGAGGACCTTGGATTGATGGGGTTTCTTCAGTAGCAAAAGCCTGACTTTAGGGGGTCTTTTTTCCCCCTACTATCTCCCTTCCTCTGTGGTTAAAAACATAACTTCCTCACTGCTGCACCATTGGCTACAGTCTACCTCCTGCTTTTCTGGTGTTTCTTGAACCCAAAAAAGGGGGAGGGCAAAAAACTAAGAGAGAGAAAACCTCTGTGGTGTTCCCTGGCTATAGGAGCAAGGAACAGTCCTTCTCTGAGTCTGTGAGAAGAGAAGACAAGGAGCTTCCCTATCAGACGACTCATTTATCCTGTGAACTATTCAGATTCACTCATTGCAAGTCTCACATGATAGTCACAGCCATTCCCTGGTCTAGAGGAGTATGAAGGACTTACTTTATCCAGAGCCAAGAGAGTAGTATGAAGGACCTTCATTTAAGCAAGTGATACTCTTCAAAATTAGTCTTTTTTAAAAATATACCAGTGGGGTTTTTTCCACATGACTTAGAAGGCATGTGCTTTTCCAATGCCAAATTCAAAGGCACCAGAAAGTGTTACGTGTGAAGACCGATATTGTTTCACAGAACCTGAGCTGACCTGTGACTAAAGAAGTTTTTTCACATTGCCACTTCCTTTCCCTTTCCTTACTTAGTACTAAGATTCCATCCCCTTGCACTAACTAGCACTACTAATCATATGGGGTCCTGTGGTTGTGGTGTAAACACAGTCCTGATATTTATAGGACAGAAACAAACTTGGGATTACTGTGGTGTAGCTTGAGCTGCTAAAAGCCAGTACAGTGGAAACGTATGTGTTCTTCAAACTTTCTCGTAGTTTTTTTTTCTTTTTCTTTCTTTCTTTTTTTTTTTCCTCATAGTTTCTAAAGAGACTGTAGAATATCATTCCAGCCCAATCTCTTCTGTGGCATGGACTCCGGACACACGATCCTTTGTGAACGTAAGAAAAAGAGTATGAATTTCATGTGATGGATTTATAGGCCACCTTTACCATCACTTGAAGACATTATGTTGTTCAGATGTAAGTAGCTCCTTTAACAAGTTTTATTTTTATGGAAATTTGGCAAGGCATACTTGGGACCTGCAAAAATGTAGCTGTATTACCTATCTGTACCTACAAAATGTACAAAAATGTAGCTGTATTACCTAATCTGTAATATCTCAAATGCCTGTGTTATCTTTAGGTTTTAGGATTTGGTTGGTGTTTTTTGTTTGTTTTTGTTTTTGTTTGAAGACCGTATGATAACTGCATCTTTTTGTAACTTCTTCCTTCTTCCCAAATACTCAGAAGAGTGTAAAGCAACCAAATTCTGAAAACCCCTGGCTTCACTGGGAAATAGCTTACATCTAAATGTAGCTAAGATATGGGAGTATGGGAATTCGTATTTTTTCAAATATGGTATAAATAGGTGTAAGACTGATCACTTGGGCAGTGGTTTTTATTATAGCATTTCAAGAAAATGCCTGGAATTCTGATAGATTGTGCCGACAGAGCTGGCTATGGGCAATTGAATTCTTATCTTGCCACTATCATTTCCTGACTCTCGGTCTCAACACCATTCAAAACCACTAAACATCAACTCTGATATAAAAGATGATGACAGAACCATGTTTACAGACCTCAATGATTTCAATATCCAATTGTGTTGGGAGCCTTAGTCATAGTTGTTATGTTATACACCTTTGTCTTCTTTCCCAGCTGTGTCATCAGCTACCTCCTCGCTTTTAAGACCCCAGTAATACAAAGCCACAGCTGGCCGATCCATGGCGTCTGTTATTTCAATGCAAGAACATTTGGCAGAGGCCATTACAATAGATAGCCATTATGGGCAAAGATACAGGAATTCACAAACAAAATCAATCACTTCAAATGGCCCATAAAAAGAGGAATCTTACATTTAATATTCTACAGTAAATATTCACCCAAGAAAGCGTACATTAAAAGAACATTAGGAGGTAAATATTCAGTGTGCTGCATGGGGACTTTGCTGCATGATTTCCATTATGGTTAATGGGTGTTTGGTAACTAAGTCCCTGTGCTTCACTAACCCTGGGATGTGCTCCTAAGGGCTAGACATAAAACCAGAGTGATTCAGGAACTTCCAAGGTCCTAAGATTTCAGAGTGAGAGCTCGTCTTGAAAAAAAATACAGGAAAGCAAAACACAAAATACTGTACCTGAAAGAGAAATTTGCAGGTGTTCTCTCGGAATCCTGACATCATGGCTGGTATGTGCCTCAGAGGCCAAAAACACCTCTCTGGACAGACTCCCTTTGTCTCCTGAAGTGTTCTCCATTACTGATCTATTTTAATCACATTGAAGTTGAGGGATATCATCTCATTTTGAAGTAAAAACTCACCTCAAAAGTTAGAATTATTGATTGGGAAGCTAAATGAATGTTAAGTAAAAGTGGAAGGAACAAACAAGAATTTTGTCAGGATTCATACAGTCTTATGTGAACATATCTGTACCTGTTTAATACCCACCCAAATAGTTGTCCTTATGTAGGGGTGACCGCATTTCAGAAATACACCCTGATTTCCACTGGGGTGATGACTCAGACTGTTAGTTCAGACTTACTCTGAGATTCCTCTTCTCTCTGTAGTGTTAGGAGGTGAGGGTAACACTCCTACCTATTTTGTCTCTGAGCCAATCCTTCCTTCCATCCTCCCTGCTTCTCTCTGGAACCTCAGTCCCATCCTTCCGCCATCATTCTCTCCTGATTGTCGTTTATCTACACTGGGCTCTTCAACCAGCGGTCTTTGGAGACTGTTAAGGTCTTCCTTGTAGGTTTTTCAACTAGAGACCTATCTGGGGAACAGGTTTGGGGTGGGCCCTGCCAGGCAATGAGCACAGTAGGTGGGAGGAAGACATCTGGCTCCAGGACTAGGTCGTTCAGAAGCACCATCCTGGTTCCCCTCAGGCTGATGGGGGCGGAGAGGAGCTTCAAGACAGATCTTCAGTGCTAAAACTGAGGACAAGCCCTGGGCAAACTGGGACAGTGGGTCACCCTATCGAAAGGCCACCTCAGAACTATAATACTAAGGCACTGGGGGGGAATGTGAATCCACTGCCTAGGTTCTAGCACATGCCAGAAGATGCTTCAGAGTGGAGAGAAGTGAGAGAGTGTCTATAGGTTTGAAAATGAATACGAGCAAGCCCTCTACTCCAGCTCACCCTTCCCCCCCTACTCAGGGTATTGAGCCGCCATAGAAAAGCAAAAAAAGTCTGTGATCCTGTTTGTTTTTACTCACTGCCCTAATATTCTATGCTACCTTGTATTATTGTTCCTGTCTCTTTATGTGTGTGTCCTATTAGTCTAACTAGATTGTAAGCTCTTTGAGAGCAGGGACTGTTTCTCCTTTGTCTTTGTAGCCCCATGCCTAGTACAGTGCCTTGCACACAATAGGCGCTCAATAAATGTCTGTTGTTGATGATGACCTCTTAATGGTGGCCCATTGGATTGGTAATCGGTATATATTCTTCCATTTGAGAAGTGCAGGAGACAGAACAGGTAATGAAGTAGTTAAATTTTAAGTGGGTTTTTACAGGGTCAGTCCTCAAACCTAGAACATTTTTAATCAACAGAACTGACCTAGATTTGGATAGGATAATGTAGCTGAATTCATTAGGTTTGTTAATGTTGGCTGTACTGAACACACAGACAAAGTGAAGTTCGGCAAGCTTTGTGTTCTCGCTGTTAGCAAGCTGCTCTTAGCACAAATTAAATTTAATATTGACAAATGCTAAAACATATGTAGAAGCAGGCCAGGCTCTGACTTCTCTGGTTTAATTACAAAAGGGAGGCTAAAATGAGATGAGTTCTAGCCTGCCTTAAACTTGACAGCTTCCCAAATATGCTGCAAATTCCAACTGGTGATTTCTGAGGGTCTATAACAATGAAGTATACATTTATCTTAAAATCAAAATGAAACAAACAAAAGAAACCCACCCCCTTTTGTTTCCATGAAGTAGATCCCCAGTGCTTTTTTTTTATTTAAGCTTTATTTAAACATATAATGTAACCCCACCACCAGTTTGTTTTATGACATTAACCCCCCCCTCAGTTTGTTTTATGACATTAAGAGTCTCTTTTGGTTTGTCTCCCTCCCGATCCCATCTTGTTTCATTTTTACTTTTCCTACCACCTTAACTCCCACCCCCATTGCATCTCCACTTCCTCATATCAGGGAGATCATGTGATAGTTGTCTTTCTCCAGTTGACTTATTTCGCTAAGCATAATACGCTCTAGTTCCATCCATGTTGTCGCAAATGGTAAGATTTCATTTCTTTTGATGGCTGCATAGTATTCCATTGTATATATATACCACATCTTCAAAACCACAATGAGATACCACCTCACACCAGTCAGAATGGCTAAAATGAACAAGTCAGGAAATGACAGATGCTGGCGAGGATGTGGAGAAAGGGGAACCCTCCTACACTGTTGGTGGGAATGCAAGCTGGTGCAACCACTCTGGAAAACAGCATGGAGGTTCCTCAAAAAATTGAAAATAGAGCTACCTTATGACCCAGCAATTGCACTACTGGGTATTTACCCTAAAGATACAAACGTAGTGATCCAAAGGGGCACGTGTACCCAAATGTTTATAGCAGCAATGTCCACAATAGCCAAGTTATGGAAAGAACCTAGATGTCCATCAACAGATAAATGGATCCCCAGTGCTTTTATCCCTACCAGAACGTGAGGGGAAAGGAGAACTCTTGGGAGAGGTTGTCCTCAGGTGGAGCCTCCCAGTCACCATCTAGGGTCCCCACCTGGCCCGCATCTGGTGTCCGATTACCTCCTGGTTACAAGAGAGGACAAGATGGAATCAAGTCAGTAAAGGTGAGTCAGTGGCTGGTGGGGGCCTCCACAAGGAACCATAATCATTACCTCTTTGAACGGAACGTGTGGATACTCTGGAACCCTTTTCTTTCATTGCCTGTTCTTTCACATATCCATTTGTAGGATCTCAGTTTCATTTTGAAAAGCACGAAAAAAAGGGCTAGGACACTACATGAAACTGAGAGAATGCTTCCTTCTGAATGGACAGGATTATAGATCTTCCCACATTTTCAAAATTTTTATTGTAATCACAAAATGTTACTTCATAAAATATTAGGAAAGAGTTTATAGTAAGATTTCAAAAAGAATCCCAACTGGGATATTGGGAGAAATCTGGTAAATGCCACATCTAACTATGCTTAAAAGAAACTACATTTCCAGCTATGTACATAAATCATCTCAAGTGTTAGCATCTTAACCTCTTTACCCTGAGACTGGTTCTATAATTTTAAAACCAAACATAGGTTTTGTTTTCCATGAGAGTGAAGCAAAATCTTTAAAATCATATTTACCACTAAAGATCTACTGGGTGGTCTGTACAGTGTCATGTGCTTTATATATATTATTTCACAATAATCTTATTATCCTGTTGTGCAGAAAAGTAAACAGAACAAGAGAAGTTCAGCTGGCCCCCTGGGCGATGAAGATGAGAGTAGACACATGGCTTGCCATGTCCCAGGCAATCTCTAAAAGGTTTATGTATAACTGCAATTAATTCTCACAATAACCCTAATAAATGGGTTATTTTATCATTCCCCTTCTACAGATGTGAAAACCGAGGTATAGGGCACATGAGTAACTTTCCCAAGGTAATGAAGCTAGTCAGTGGGAAAGTTAGATTAGAAGCCACCGAGTCTGTTGCTGGAGTCTCTGCCTTCAGTCAGCATTGTACTTTCTGGCAGAAATTTATATGTAGCAATTTCTGTTATAGATAGCAATTTCTATTAGAATATTCAAATACTCTATTACATCATATTTATAATGTATGTAATATTTGATACATATTAAATAAGTGACAAATATGTAAATTATGAAGTGAACATAAGAAGAATATTACTATTATCTGTGAAGCCCACTTGAGTGTTCCTTCTGTTGTCTTGGATTTTCAATTTACCAATCTCTTACTTTCTAAATATTAGTTTTATTACATACAGATATATCAATAAGCAATATATTATTTAGTTTTACATAGTAATAAACATAAAACTTATAACATTGTATAATCTTCCAAAAATTGCTTTTTCTTCCCAAGATGTATCCATTTTCTTTGCACATAACTCTAGTTTATTTTCATGATTGTGTAATGCCAGTGTGTGACTATACCATAACTTATTTTTATCCATTCTTTCAGTGAACGTTAGGGTTATCATTTGGTTGCTAATATGTACAATGTTTTTATGATCATTCCGGGGAAATTCTTTTGGTACATGTATGCAAGTAGTTCTATACAGGGAATATACCTAGGGATAAAGTTGCTGAACCATAGAGTAAAATTGTACTCACATGCACAATACCGCCAGATTGTTTTCCAAAGTGGTTGGGCACTTTATACTCCTAATTATCCACATCTAGTTTATACTCCACTTTATACTCCTAATTGTCCAATTCCTAGTTGTCCACATCTTTACAAGCTCCTGACTTGGTATTTTTGGACTGTAAAATGTTGTCCTTCTGGTACATGTGAATTGTATCTCATTGTGATCTTAACTTGTATGTCCCTAATTTCTTATCAGGTTTAGCATGTTTTCTCTTCAGTTAGTATTATCTTGTCTGTAAAATATCTATCCATTTTTGTCTACTTTCCTGCTGGGTTAGCTCACTTTTCCCTTTTCTCTTAAGGAATTCTCAATATATTCTATATGGTATTTATTAATGACTGTATGTTTGCAAATATCTTCCTCCAATTTGTGGCATGTTTTTCCTTTTTCTCTATGGTGATATAAATGAACAGAAGCTTTTAATTTCAGTGTTGTCATGTTTTCTATCTTCTTATATGATTAGAGCTTCTTACACCCTCTTTAATAACTCTTCCACTGCCCCTGATCAATAATTGTCCTTATATTTTACTCTCAAAAATTTCAAAGTTTTTGTCTCTCATGTGGCCATAAAGGATTTATATTTTTGCATAAAGTGAGGTAGACAGCATGTCTGTTTTGTATAAAAACCAACTGTCTTAGCACCATTTACTGAGATTCATTCTTCTCCCGTGATCAGCAATCAGATTTCCGGGTATGTGAGGATTTATTTCTGTCCTCTATATTGTTTCATTTTAACCAAATTGTCTATCTTTGTATTAATATCACAAGGTCTTAATTACTATAGCTTTATAATAAGTTTTGGTATCTTATAGGGCAATTTTCCCCTCACCTTATTGGATTAAGAATGTCTTGCTGATTCTTTTTTTTAAAATGACTAATTTTTGTCAACGTATTTTTTCTAATAATGTACACAGACTTTATGTATATAGACTGATGACGTTTTATATAACTGTACACCCAGTCACCACTATTAGGATGACAACACAGTACATTTCCAGCACCCCAGAAGGCTCATTCATACTCCCTTGAAGTCAATCTCCCTGTCAAGAGTGAGCACTTTCTCACTTCCACCAATGTAGATTTTGTTTTGCCTATTTTTAATTCCATATAAATAGAATTATTTGTTATGTATTTTTTTGGTCTGGCTTCTTTTAGTCAAAATTATGTTTGTAAGATTCACCTCTGTTGATGCATATAGCAGTGGTTCTTTTTCGTGTCTATATAGTATCATTTTGCATCAGAATTAGCAATCTAATATGGGTGGTCTTTGGGTTGGTTCCAGTTTAGGGCTACCATCATTGTCATCATCATTCTTGTATCTGCATTTTGATGGACAGAGAGCTTGTTTCGATTGGGTATATAGCAAGGAGTGGAATTGCTGAGTCAAAGGTACACCTGTGCTAGGCCTTACTAGATATTGCCAGTTTTCCAAATTAGCTGCACCATTTTATACTCCCATCAGCAGTAACTGAGTGCCCCATTTTCTCCACACATTACCAGTGCTTGGTATTAGCAGTCCTTATAAATGTGCCCTTTTGCTGGCTATGCAGTGGTAAATCACCATAGTTTTAGATTTGCCTTTCCCTGATGAATGATGTTGAGCATCTTTTCATATGCTTGTTGACTATTTGCACATCCCCTTTAGTGACCTGCCTCATCTGAGCTTTTGACCATCCTTTTAGTTGGGTTGTCATGCTTTTTCTTCTTTACAGGAATTCTTTATATTATCTAGTTTCAACTCCTTTGTTATATATATTGCAGTATATGGCTTGTCTTTTCACTGTCTTAATGGTATATTTGAATAACTGAAAGTTCTTAATTTTAATCATTTTAATTATAATTTATCTGAATTTCATGTATAATTTGTATCCTATTAAGAATACTTACCTAGCCCGTGGCCATCTCTTATCTTTTTTTCTAAGAAAAGCTTTGTATTTTTTTCCTTTTGTATTTATATTTGATCCATCACAAATTAATTTGGGGACATGTTGTGAGGTAGGGGTCAAGGCTTATCCCCCCTCCCCCCTTTAAGGGGATCCAGTGATACAGCACCATTTATTGTAAATACCACCCTTTCGACATTGAATTCAAGTGTTCTTTTCGTGATAAATAAGCTACCGTATGTATGTGGGATTGTCTCTTAACTTTGAATTCTGTATCATTTTTATCTCTTACGCCATTACCAAATTACCATTTGCCATTACCAAATTAATTATTATAATTTCATAAATCTCAATATCTAGAAGTAGAAAGTATCTAGTTTATTCATCTTCAATATTGCTTTAACTATTTTTAGCATTGTGTATTTCCACATGCACATAGAATTTTAGAATCAGAGTGTCACTTTCCATATTTAATAAAACATGCTAGGATTTCT
>RCUC01065334.1:0-13763 GCA_003697995.1 Taxidea taxus jeffersonii
AAAAAAAAAACCCAAACAGTCTGATTAAAAAATGGTCAAAGGACCTGAATATTTCCCCAGAGACATACAGAAAAGGGCAACACACACATGAAAAGATGTTCAACATCACTCATCACAAGACAAATGCAAACCAAAATTACAGTGCAACATCACATCATACCAGTCAGAATGGCTGGTATCAAAAATACAAGTAGTAACAAATGTTGGCAAGGATTTGGAGAAAAGTTGGAAACTTTCATGTACTCTTTGTAGGAATGTAAACTGGTGTACCCATTACTGAAAACAGTATGGAGGTTCCTCAAACAATCAAAAATAAAAATACCATATGACTTAGTAATTCCATTACCTGGTATTTACCCAAATAAAACAAAAACACTAACTCAAAAAGATACATGCACCCCAGCATTATTTACAAAAGCCAAGATTTGGAAACAACCCAAGTGCCCCATCGATAGATGAATGAATAAAGATGATGTGAGACAGACATATACAGACACACACACACACACACACTGGAGTATTACTGAGCCATATAAAAGAATGAAATCTTGCTATTCAGGGCAACATGGATGGACCTAGAGGGTATTAAGTGAAGTAAGTCACACAGAGAAAGACAATATGATTTCACTTATAAATGGAATCTAAAAAAGCAGATGAACAAACAGAAAACAGACTCTTAAATAGAATGCCTAGTATCAAAAGTAGTAACAAGTGTTAGTGAGAATGTGGAGAAAAAGGAACCCTTATGCTTTTGTTGGTGGGAATTTAATTTGGCACAACCACGATGGTTGTGCCAAAACAGTATGGAGGTTCCTCAAAAAGAGAGACCGAGAATAAACTGGTGGTTGCCAGAGGTCGGGGCTGGGTGAAACAGATGACGGGGATAAAGAGGTACAAACTTCCAGATAAAATAAGTCATAGCCTCGGGGCGCCTGGGTGGCTCAGTGGGTTAAAGCCTCTGCCTTCAGCTCAGGTCATGATCCTAGAGTCCTGGGATCCAGCCCCGCATCGGGCTCTCTGCTCGGCAGGGAGCCTGTTTCCTCCTCTCTCTCTGCCTGCCTCTCTGCCTACTTATCATCTCTGCCTGTCAAATAAATAAATCTAAAAAATAAAAAATAAAAAAAAATAAGTCATAGCCTCTTAGCCACTCTTTCCTAGTCTCCTTTGCAGGCTCATTCTCCTCTAGTCAATCAAATATTTTCAAGCTTCCATCTAAAGCAGTGGTTCTAAACTGAGAATGCTTATGCCCCTCAGGGGACATCTAGAAATGTTAGCAGTCATTTTTTTTTAAAGATTTTATTTATTTATTTGACAGGGAGAGCAGAAACAGGCAGAGCAGCAGACAGAGGGAGAGGGAGAAGCAGACTCCCTGCTGAGCAGAGAGCCTGCTGCGGGGCTCAATCCCAGGACCTTGAGATCAAGACCTAAGCCAAAGGCAGGCACTTAACTGACTGAGCCACCCAGGAGCCCCTCGGCAGTCATTTTCGTCACAAATTGGGAATGGGGTCCTACTGGCACCTAGTGGATAGAGGACAGTTCTCCCTAATAAAGAATTATCCTATCCAAACTGTAAATAGTGCTGCTGTTGAGACACTGTGCTAAAGCCATTTAAAAATTACCTGAAGATTTAAAGTTTATATATATTCTAAAGGAAAACATATATAACACAAAGTGAGACATAAATTCCTTTACCTTCTGAATTCAGAATCAGCCAGCAATTCTTCCACAATAGTTCTCTTCCTTTGTTTTTTAGGAATTCGTGAATGGTAGAAGTCAGCTGGATTGTCAACAATGGTTCCAATCTATGAGCGATTGATTGAAATGAGTCATGCAATACTTGAATGCTAACTTGCTTTCATATTTCAGGGTAGCTCTAACAAAGTATATTTATAGCAAAGAATGAAAAACCCAACTTAAATGATAGCAATATAAAGTTAGTTTTGCCATTTTTTAAAGCAAAAATAAGTCACCTCTTCAACTGGCACTGGCTCCTACAATGACATTTCATTAGAATTTATAGTAAAGCCAAAAATCCTTCTATATAATTTAGTGCTAGGCAGGACAGTAAATTCTTGATGAAAAGTGTAACTAGAAAAGTGGGACAGAGAATATCAATTCTCTTTTTTAGTCTCCCAATTTAATAAAATTGATACATAAACTCTACTCCACTCCTAAGTGAGAACTTTCTTTCTTAGAACTTTCTTAGGAACCACTCTGCATTTGTTCATACATTCGGTGTCCACCATTGTGCCAGGTACTGTGCTAAGTGTTTGGGAAATAAAGACAAAGAATATCTGGTCCCTGCCAGCAAGGAGCCCATAGTCTTAAGAAAAATCCACAGACAAGTAACTAAAAGATTAAAGCATAAAATAATTATGCTGAGCAAAACACTATAGATGCCCTTAAAAAAAAAAGTGATCAATTCTACCTAAGGGAGGTCAAGGTTCCTCCAAGTGTGTTGGAGCTTAAGAGGGCTATGTGACAGAGGAAGAGCTGGGGAGCTGGTCTGAGTGCAAACCGTACAGACTCTACCCTATGGGTCATAAAGAATCACCGAAGGTATCATTGAATGTTATCTGTGATATCACTGAGCAGAGGTGTATCATGAACAGACTGCCTTTTTAAAAAAAAATAACAGGTAACTGGCTACAATGTGAAGGATGGACTAGAAAGATAGGAGACCTGGAGGTGAATGACTATTAGAGTAATTAGGTAAGTGAGAAGGAAGAACAGAATGAGGCTGACAGCTACAAGAGGGGGAATTTTCATTTTTCATCTGGAAACACTTTGGAAACCAACTTTTAACTTATTTTCAGCATTTGCCTGGGGATGCCCCTTTATCTGGAGAAGAGTATGGTGCAAATGATTCCCTATTTCCTCTGCCATCATGTAAGGATCCTTGCTGTTAGGCTAATACTATTCATATATGGTTCCAAACTTAGAGGTTCCAAAACTTTTAGAGGTATGACCTGGAAACTTAGTTACCATCTGCAACACCTTCTCTCTATATGGAACGCCATTACAAGCTGGTGGCCAAAATTGGGTTTTTCTCATTATTATACAGTCCAAGCAGATGTGCACTATAAATATTCACCTATGTTAAGAGTAAACAGAAAGAACACTACAGTGCTTTCCAAATTAAAATCTACAGAACATCACTGCCATTATTGTTTATTCATACCTGGAAGTACTTGGGGAAGCTATCCCTATCATTTTTCTTATAAAATCTTTTTGGGTCCATGCTAGCTCTCATCTTCAGTGCTTTGAGATCATTTTTTAATTCATCTGTCAATTCTGGAGCTTTCATACCAAACCAGCCATCACCTGCTGTTTTCTGTCGTTCTTTCTGAAATTCAGATTTCAAAAATAATTAAACAGAGAATTATAACTTTAATAAGCAATGTATAAACTATACCTCATTCCCTTCAAAATTATATATACAAAAAACTTCATGAAAACAAATGAGGTTACTTAACAGAATGTATTAGTCCCCAAATTCACTTTTTTTTTTTTTTTAAGATTTTATGTATTTATTTGACAGACAGAGATCACAAGCAGGCAGAGAGGCAAGGAGAGAGAGGGGGGAGGGGGAAGGAGACTCCCTGCTGAGCAGAGAGCTGGATCCGGGGCTCCATGTGGGGTTGGATCCCAGGACCCTGGGATCATGACCCGAGCCAAAGGCAGAGGCTTTAACCCACTGAGCCACCCAGGTGCCCCCAGATTCACTTTCATAAAAGAAATTACATCAGTGTTTTCTTTGGTAAATTAGGCATAGTACTATCAGTTTCATAAATGAGGGCTCCTTAAACATTTTTTTTTAATCTTAGTAACCTGCAGTGGCAAGTTACTTAGTGACTTGCAGGGGTACCTGGGTGGCTCAGCCGGTTAAGCTCCCCCAGCTTGTGCTCTATCCCTCTCAGGTAAAATAAATAAAATATTAAACAAAAAAACAAACAAAAAAAAGAACTGCTGACTTCCTGGAAGAACAATATACAGCTTCAATTTTTATTGGGCAATATAGCCTACACAAGAGGTAATGTATACAAACATTTTCACTTCTGGAGCTTATATATAAATATTAATAATTTTATTCAGTCACCAAGGTGACTCAAAGTCACTCCAACAAGTCCAGAAATCTGTATTATTTCTAGAATTAAGAAAAAAAGGTCTATGTTTTGGGAAACTCCTAGCAAGTTATTTACTTATTTTTAATTCATTCATACAACATTATGGAGTGTCTATCATGTGCCAGCATGCTCCACATTAGTGGTGAGACATTACTGGGGCACCACCTTCAAATTTCCCTCAAGTTCTCTTGAAAACTTCTTTACACTTATTAGTTGAAATGGCAGATGGAACCAACTCCCAACTTTAAAAAAAAAAAAAAAAAAAAAAAAAAAAGAGTTTCCTACCCTCTCACTGGGCAGACTACAGACACCCAGGTTTTTAGGTGGCTACATTAAGCTCCCTACAAAGGCCTGCAACAGAGCTCTTAGCTCTTGGTGAAGAGTATTGTAAGCCAAGTGTGGATAGGGACCTTATATGCTTGCTGTCACTTGTTTTTAAGGGGGGGGGGAAGCTGTCCTCTATGTGCACTACTTGGTGCACTTTATGAAAATCTATATAAAACATGTTATGGGGGCACCTGGGTGGCTCAGTTAAGCATCTGCCTTTGGCTCAGGTCATGATCCCAGGGTCCTGGGAAGGAGCCCCACATCAGGTTTCCTGCTCTGCAGGAAGCCTGCTTCTCCCTCTCCCAGTCCCCTTGTTTGTGTTCCCTCTTACTCACTCTGTGTCTAAAAGAAATAAATAAAATCTTAAAAAAAGTGTTTATAGAATTTCATTTTCTGGGCCCTTAAATTTGTGATATCTTTCTTTGCAAATATGTATTTTTTAAGACTTTATTTTTTATTTATTTATTTTTTAAAAGATTTTATTTATTTACCTGACAGATCACAAGGAGGCAGAGAGGCAGGCAGAGAGAGAGGGAGGAAGCAGGCTCCCCGCTGAGCAGAGAGCCCGATGCCGGGCTCAATCCCAGGACCCCGGGATCATGACCCGAGCCAAAGGCAGAGGCTTAACCCACTGAGCCACCCAGGTGCCCCAAGACTTTATTTTTACTATTTTTAAAACATTTTAATTTTTGGGACGCCTGGGTGGCTCAGTGGGTTAAGCGGCTGCCTTAGGCTCAGGTCATGATCCCAGCATCCTGGGATCGAGTCCCACATCGGGCTCCTTGCTCGGCAAGGAGCCTGCTCCTCCCTCTGCCTCTGCCTGCCACTTTGTCTGTCTGTGCTCGCTAGCTCTCTTTCCCTCTCTCTCTGACCAAAAAATAAATAAATAAATAAAAATTTAATTTTTAAAGTAATCTCTATAGCCAACATGGGGCTAGAACGCAAAACCCCTAGATCAAGAGTCACATGCTTTACCAAATGAGCTAATCAGGTGCCCTGAAAATACATATTTTTAAATTACACAACCATGTTGTATAAGCTGAATGTATACAGTCAAATGCACCTCAATAATCTAAATAATGAGAGTCACTATACTTACTCTGCGTTTTTTCTGAAGTTGATGCTTTGATTCACTGTATGGTGGGACACAGTAGTTTTTTTCAAAATCAGGAGTAATAATGGCTTTCTGCAAAAGCTGTAAAAATATTAAAGTGATTTTAAAATAATATCAGAATATGATCATTTTTCCAACATTTTTTGTCTTATAAGAGAAATATCTCCCACACTGAAGACTACTCCAAATATATTAACTCTCTTTATGCACAACCATACCACTGCAAAGTTGTTTTGGTCCTTAAGTTTGTAAATTATATCATTATAAAAATGCTTTAGAAGGCAAACTGAAGGATTATTTTAGGAAACTTCATCTTACATTTCTTTTTCTAAACTGAATCAGCATGTATCAGATTTACATTAATGTGTCTAACCTGTATTTACTGGCTTACAACTGGAAAATAAAGTCAGCAGGAAGAAATATGGTAATGGCTCTTGAAATCTCTGAAAACAAACAACCCTTACTAGTCTTTAGTAAGTTCTTTTGATGTTGGTAAAACAGCTTCTGATCTGAGAAAACTAATATGTACAATGAAATAGATTTGATTAAACTTATACCTCTATCCAGATAAATCTGCAATTCAACACTTAGATTTTCTTTCAATATTAATTCATATACAGATCAACTTCATTCTTTTTAATAGCTGTTATGCACTAACATTTTTCTAACATTTAGTTTTAAGTCTCCAAACCTTTATCTGTTGAACATTGTAAACATCATCTCTGCACACTTGTGATTATTTTCTGTAAGATTCCAAAAATACATCACTTAAAAATGAAAAAGAACCCCCAAAAGCATAGGCATCTCCCACAGAACACGTACACATAGCTAATACATACACAAAAAGATGATCGACAGCAAATGGAAACAGCCACGAGGCACCAGTAACAACACACAAAAACATAATACCCAGTGCTGGTCACAATGTAAAGAAAAAGGGCACAGATTAACTGTGGTAGGACTTAACATTACTTGAATGCAAGGCAATTTAGCAGTACCTGTCAAAACTGAAGTGATATATTTTGGAATCTTAGAGAAATAATCACAAGTGTGCAGAGAAGGTGGTGGAGAGGACAGAGCTGAAGGAACAGAAGCACCTTGAACGTTCTGAGGGACTTAAACAGGAGAATATAGTCAGGTTTGTGTTTCGTTTCATTTTGAAGTAGCATCTACTCCCAACCTGGGGCTCTAACTCACAACCTAGAGATCAAGAATCTCATGCTCTTCGGACTGAGCCAGCCAGGTAACTTCTTTGTTTTTAAAAATAGAAATCTATCAAAAGTATAGAGGATGGCTTGGAGAAAAAAGAGTAAGGAGGCTACCGAAGAATTCTAGATGAAAAATAAAGCCCTGCACTAGCCAGTGACAGTGGGTGAAAAGGAGGGAACAAAGTAGAGTATGTAAGCAGCAGCATCTGCTTGGTTCAGTGATTGACTGTAAAAGGAAAAGAGTTTGGCATCGTTAACCAGCCCTGAGAATGCTAAAGCAGCTGGTTCAGGCAGGGAAGTGAACGAGGGCAATTAGGGAGGTCAAGTGGTCAAGTGGCTGAGCACATCTGAATAAATAGTCAACAGGTACAACAGGATTTGAAGACCTGGAGGGACTGTAAGGCTAGAGAATACAGATTTGAGGAAGTCATGCCATGTGACTTAAGCTGAGGGTTTAGATGAGGTTACCTACCCTGTAATTCCCTTCTGAAATTATATGTACAATTTTATGCATATGTGCACATGTATATATTTCCTGGTGGGGGGCAGTGGCACCCACAGTTTTCAGATTCTCAATAGCATCCAGTACTGTTATGAACTAAAAATACAGCAAGAAAAGAGAAGAAAACACAACCCCTAGGATAACTGGTAGGTGCAAGAGGAATGCTGACCTTGTATTAATTATTTTTCAAGTGTTACCTTTTATAGCTAGGACTTTGAGTGGAAAAGAGGAGCACAGCAGGCTAACATGGTTTCACTGCAGGAAAATAGTCTCTTACCAAGGACTAATCATGTCTAGAAGTGATTGGTTAGTTCTATGAAAACCAACAAGACATTATGTAACTTACCTCATTTTTCTTTTTCTCCTTGATCTGCGTTAGGGTTCTCTTCTTCGACTGTAGTTTGTCTGCATTGAAATTAATATACAAACCACCCAACTGCTTGATACTCATACCAGGGTCTATGCTGCTGCTTGTCAACTTCAGACTGAAAGAGAACGATCACTTAAAGACCAAGTAATCACATCAAAATGGAAGCAAGTGAGACTGTTATTTTTAAAAATCACTTTTTTCTTCTACCCTTTTACTGCCAATGACAAGAAAAAAAAGGAAATCTTTTTACATTGGAGTTTCTGAAAACCTGAAACACATGTTTTAAATCTAATAAAATCATTTAGAAGAAAATTCCAGGATAAATAATGAGTAAGTTTTTTGGGAACACATCAAAATTTATTCCTCAGATTAACTTAAAGAGGATTAAGACTATATGTCAGTAGACTTCATAAAGAAAAGAATTGCAGAGAAGAGGAGATATATCTGGCAATTCAGTTCAACTTCATATACAGGTGGTGAGTCGACAAACATACATAACCTCTATCTCTAAAACCAATGAGAAAGATTCTGAACTTCCCGGTAATCCAAACTTAGCATGTTTTTCTGGATGAATAAGGGTATTTGGTAGTGCCTCTAAATCAGTGAGTTTTAAACAGCAGTGAACATCTGTATTTCTCACCGGAGATTTGCAAAAATAGAGGTCATAACCCATATCTACCAAACCAGATGGGTCTGGGCTCCTGATATATTTACATAATAAGAATTTCTACTTTTCTCTTACTGGAAGGTCCTTTCTATAAGCAAATATAGTTACTTTCTTCCCTAATTATTCATTTAAACTGAGCAGTTGAGAGCTTTGATCAGCCTCTACTGGAAAGTGAAATCATTCTACTGCAGTGGTTTAGCAGTGATTCTCAACCCTAAAGATACATTAGAATTATCCTGGGGAACAGTGTGCCTTTTATAAAATAAGTATGCTTGAGGCTGGACTCAGAGATATATTTCATTGGCTTAGAGTGAAAACTGCTCATCTGTTAACGTATAGACTCTTGCCAAGGATGTATTTCTACTGGATACAGGGCCACCAGAGCCCTGTGCCTAAGAAAAACAAATTGAAAACAGAAAACAAGAAACTAAAGAAATAGTCCCAAAGTCGGTATTTTTTAATGGGTGCTAGACAGGATTATAGGTGATTATTTTTCTCCACCTTTTCCCTATTTTCCAACTCTACAATTAGCATAGAGAAAAGATAAGTTCTTTTCCTTCCCTTTTATGTTGCCCTTAACAATCATGCAGGAAAATCTTCAGATGATTTTGAATAGATCACTGGTGGGAGAAATATGACTAACAAAGGCACCCACAGACTAGGGAAATGCTGGATAAAATGCTGGAACTCTTCCATAAAGAACCCAAGGCAATAGTTTTCTCAATTTCCATGTTTTCTTTTTTTTTTTTTTTAAGATTTTATTTATTTGACAGAGAGAGAGGGACCACAAGTAGGCAGAGGGGCAGGCAGAGAGAGAGAGAGAGAGAGAGAGAGGAGAAAGCAGGCTCCCTGCTGAGCAGAGAGCCCTATGCAGGGCTTGGTCCCAGGACCCTGAGATCAGGACCTGAGCTGAAGGCAGAGGCTTAACCCACTGAGCCACCCAGGTGCCCCAATTTCCATGGTCTCTAATATTTTGTATTTTTATGGTAATCAGCCACTTGAAATATGTGTCAAAAACTTACTTTTAAACTTTTTTTAAAAAATATTTTATTTATTTATTTTTTAGAGAGAGAGAGAGAAAGCGTGAGCTCAGGCAGACAGAGTGGTAGAGAGAGGCAGAGGAAGAAGCAGGCTCCCCGCCAAGCAAGGAGCCCGATGTGGGACTCGATCCCAGGACGCTGGGATCATGACCTGAGCCGAAGGCAGCTGCTTAGCCAACTGAGCCACCCAGGTGCCCCAATTTCCATGTTCTCTAATATTTTGTATTTTTATGGTAGTCAGCCACTTGAAATATGTGTTAAAAACTTACTTTTAAAAATAAAGGTAAAACTTACAGTTTAGACTTTGTGCTATTTAGTAAGTCGTCTTCATCACTAAACTCACTATCTCTGTTTGTATCATGGTCTGATGGTTCTTCACTTTTTTCATCCTCTTCCTCCTCTTTTTTTTCATCAGTGGCAACTTCACTTGCCTTGTCTCCCTCATCCAAGTAAAAATGTTTATCAGTACTCAATCCAGGAGTTGTGTCAATTACAAACAATGCATGGTCACATGACATATTTTCCGATTCTCCATTTAAAGACTCCTTTTGACCATTATTTTCGACAAAACACACAGTGTCCTCTTCATTCTCACTATTTTCAGACTGCTGGCTTTCATCACTGCTGAGAACTAATAAAACAGAATCATCTTTGTCCAGCGATGTTTGGAGCTCAGACTTGAATAGTCTGTTTTCACACTCAGAATCTATGTCCCTTCCTTCATTCCTATCTTCGCTGATACCTGTAACAGTGCACTCTTCTTCATCACTACCACCATCACCAAATTCTGTCAAGTTACTTGTTTTTATGGTGCTCTTTCTCTCTTCATTCCATCTGTCCACTTTTACCACTGCAAATGTTTGAGCTAATGATTTCATTATAGTCTCACAGTTCAGATTTGAGGGTTCTGACATGGTCTTATTATTTTGGGGGGTTGAATGCCTTTGAGAAACTAACAGGTGAATGCCAGTGTCCTGAGGTTCAGAAAAGCTCTCCAACTGAGAATTTTTCTTACTTACTTCTTTCTCCTCATCTACTATTCCCTTGGCTTCTTCATCTAAATTCTTACAATTCTGCTTTGTAATTTCTTTGAGAGGTGCAACATTGGCCTTTTCCTTCTCTCTTATATTAAAACATTGGCGTTTTTGCACTGTTTGTTTTTTTTCTGAATTTCTGTGGAAGGAATCATTATCGAAGTCTTCATACATTTCATTTTTACAGAAATCTGGCTTATTTATCTGAGAAAGAGATCTTACTGGTAAACAAGGTGTCTGCCTGGTATCTGAATCCTCTGAGTTCATAGGCATATTTATAATTTGCTTTTCATTTTCTGGTACAGTACCAGTATCTTTCTCCTCAGTTTGTGTGTGTAATTTCTTCTGCATACTTCTCGTTCTCATAGTTGCAACTCCAGAAAATGAAGAAATGTCTGAGTATGATGACTCAGCATCAGAAATAGCTTCTTCATATAATTCTTGGCTTGGGTCTCTTACAGATTTAGCTTTACTTTGTCTGGTATTTGTAGTTATTGCAGGCGGCACAATTCTAGAAATACCTGAAACATGTGATTCAGCTTCAGAGTCACCATCATCTTCTTCAATATGAGACTGATTTACTGGAGTTATTTTAAGCCTTTTTCGAACACTGGACACTGGGGTACATGCAACTAAGATCTGCCGCCTCCTAGTTACTCTTAAAATGGGATCCTGGCACTCATACATAGAACAATTGGACTCTGCTTCAGAGGTCTCTCCATCAACAGATGGTTTGTTCATTTCAGATGAGACTGTAGTTCTGCTCTTTCTCTCTCCGGTTTTAGGAGTTCTAGAGACTGGACTTTGTTTCCTAGTGGTCTGTGATTCAGTAGTAGTTGGGTCAACAGGTAGACATTCCTTTCTGCTTTTTGGATGTACATGAATTCTTTTAGCAGAATTCTGTAAGCCAGAATAAATACACTGTGATTTAGGTAGGACTGAGCCAGAATAAATATACTGTGATTTAGATATGACTGAAACTAAGGCACTCCTCTCATGAACACATTTTAAGAGAATACTAAAAAACTCACCATCACCCATTTAAAAGGAAAAAAACAAAACTTAAACACTAAATACTGGATCTAACCACTACATTTGAAGGCCCTGCTTCACAACCACCCGTACCCAAGATTTTTAACAATAAAAACAAAAAACATACACTGGATCTGACTGTGCATTTGCATGACCCTGCCTCACTAGCCACACCCAAGACCTAGATATAATTTTAGGGAGCAAAACAACTAATTGAAAAGAAAATTTTCTGCACGAAGTATCACATACCAAATACGCTTGGTGGACCTACATTCTGACACGCAGTCAGGAGAAGAGATAAGAAAGGAAATATTAACTCTGAGCACAGATGTGTTTAGGAACACACACACCAACGGAATCAGTCGCTGCCCTGACCTTTACATACATAAATGAATTAACGTTCTATTCCCTCCGTCGCAGAATCAGAGCCAACAGACGGCTATAGCCACTGATAGCCACCAGGAGGCGTCACTGCAGCCTTCCTAACTCCAGAATAAAGTGCTGTGGGGCCACTACCAGCTCCCCACGTGACAACGGTAACCTTCTCTCCAATCCTGCTAATTATAATTAGACTCACACTTGGTAGCCGAAATTAAACCTCCTTCGTACAGTTTTAACAGGTTAGAAGATCTCAGCTGTGCATCTGCCATTACAAAGGAGAACTACCCAAAGCAAGTTACCTAACCTCCCTGTTTCAGGCTAAGGACTGCCTTTTTTTTTTTTTTTTTTTTAATTTGACAGACAGAGAGCACAAGTAGGCAGAGAGGCGGGGCGGGGGGGAGTTTGGTTGGGGGGAAAGCAGGCTCCCCGCCGAGCAGAGAACCCGATGAGGGGCCGATCCCCGGACCCCGGGAATCATGACCCGAGCGGAAGGCAGAGGCTTTAACCCACTGAGCCCCTCAGGCGCCCTCAGGCCAAGGACTGTCTTAAACGACCCTGGCGAGGACCGAAGAGGAAGCTACGGGGTTAGCACTGGGTCTGACACCGCAGCGCGCGCGACAAGCTCCGGCTCTTCCCGCCGCCCTACCACCCTAAGCGCCGCTCTGTGAAGAAGCAGCGGCAGAAATGAGGGCGCCCTGCGATCTCCTACCTTCTGCTGGGCGTTTTCAGCCAACGTGGCTTGGACCGTGGCCTGAGGCCTCCCGGACCTGGTCACCACCATCCTCCCGGCTCGCGGCCACCTGGGCCTGTCTCTGTTCCGGCGCCCCGGAAATGCGTCAAAGAAGCGTCTCGCTAGCATTTTCCGCGAGGATCCGGGAACTAACGAGAATCTCGTACCGGCCTCCGGCCTTAGGGCTTCCCAAGGCCACGGTTTCTAGCCTGCATTCCGGTGCGGTGGGAAGTCACATTCACCGGGTTCTGGCAGGGAGAGTCGTGGGGGCGGCGGACCCGCAGTGATGGAGGGCCGTCGTCCCAGTTTCACACAAACCAATTGGAAAATAGCATCTTCTTTCCAATTTTAACCGTCCTCTCATATGTTTGGTCTTAACGTAGCCAACGTAGTCACCCACACCCATGGGTGTGACTGAAGGAGGCGTTTGCATTATTTATAACTTTTTTTTGTAACGACGTACTCTTGTCTTATTCGTGAAATTATTAATTTTTTGTTAATAAAATCGAAAGACTCGGTGTGGGTAAAGATGTATTTGTTACATCTAAACATTACATTTAAACGTTACAGAAACTCAGACTATCTAATTTAAAGGTGAGATGGTTACGGATCAGAAATAAGCGGAAAAGAAATGTTAAATTTTAAAGGAGAGCGATAAATTTTTGTTCTTTTTGCAGTGACGAGAATGACCAGAATCAAGAGAAGGTGTTTGGCATTCTTTTAGGATGAAGTATGGCGAATTAGAATATATTTTAGGGGAATGGGAAGGGATATTGTTGGTGAGAAAGGATGAGTTCTTCACCAAATCTATATAACAGAAAACCATTTTTTGTTGTTGTTGTTGTTACCATCACGAAACAGATTTTTCATTGGGCACATAGCCATCCAACTAAATAGGTCCTTTCGCAGTTTCCCTTGCAGCCAAATGGGGCAGACTAAATTTTGGCCAATTAGTATAAATTGTTGTGGAGCTCTTTAGGGACATAGGAAAAGAGGAGGTCCTCCTTACTTTAACTTCATTTTTCTCCCTGGAAAGTTGTATTCTCAGGTTACAAGCAGCAAGTTTGTGCAATGAAGAGAAGGGCCACACTTTAAGGATGGCAGAGCAGTGTGAAAGAAAACATGAGTCCCTGACAACTGATGGAGCTGCTCTATCCGCAACAAACCACTTCTGGATCTGTTTCACCTTAAACACCTGTCTTTCCCCCTTCCAAGTTTTTTTTTTTTTTTT
>RCUC01065336.1:0-11392 GCA_003697995.1 Taxidea taxus jeffersonii
GTTTTAAAAGTTAACAATGCATGCACCATTTATCTCTTTTAAATGTTTTCTCCCCTGAGAACTCACAAAGGAAAGCAACAATTACATATAGTTAAGTGGCAGAAGTGTGTTCTTAATGTGTATAAATATAGGTTTCATCTTGTGTTTACAAAGTGAAGTTCACTGTGGAGGTAAAAATTGAAACAGAGTAACCACTAGTCCAAGAAGATTTGAAGCCTCTGTGGAGTGGGGTCCCCTGGAGGATCCAGGCAGTTCTAAGCTGCTTACAGTGTCACTGCTTCAGGCATGCATGGTTGTTTTTTTGTTTTTGATTTTGTTTTCAATTAAAAGGAAGGCATGCGATAAGCATTTGCTACCAACATTTAAAAATAAGGATATTTTACACATACACCTGGATTTCTAGCTTTCCTACTTGTGAAGGCCACACGGCACCTGCATCCCAGCCTCTCAGATCCCACCACACCTTATAATCCTTGTGGGCATTTGCCTTACCACCCAGGTTTGGATGATCTCTTAGTAAATTGGCAGAAAAATATGTAGCAGAGAAGTTAGCTAGGGAAAGGAGAGAAAATAATGTCCCCCGTTTCCTACACCACTATCTGAACTCTTTCCCAAAGCCCTACAACACTCCATGGAGGCCAGGGGCCATGCTTCCCACACTTTATTGTCCCTTGTGATACATAAAAATGATCATTTCTGTGTGGGACACCGGGATGAACAGACCACCAGGGGATGGACAGATCCAACATTTGGCATATCCATAATCGCTTGCAAGCACACACACAGGAGAGGCTCTGCCTTAAGGAGTCAGTACTGTGTGGCAATTGTGGCAGTGAACCCTACAGTACACGTTAAACCCTAGTGTGACTCACTTTTTATTGGGGGTTGTCCATTATTTAAGAATAGAAAGTTTTTGTAATTAAGAATGAATAGTTGTGATATTCTTGGGTTTACTTTCCTAATTTCCCTCCAAAAATTCAATGATCATTTCATGTGTCTGAATCCTGTTCTAAGATCACAGTATTAAAAGGGAGTGTGGAAGCAATATTGCCAGTAAATAGTTTCAGACTTGATTTAATTTAGAGAGGGGCACCAAATTTTAAAATAATAAACCAGAGAACTTATAGAATAGCATTTTAGAATCTCCTGGCATATGTCTTTTAATTAATGTTCAGTAAATAGACATTGCAATGTAAATTTTAGAAAGTGTAGTCTTTCTCTACCATGTTAGTGTTCATTGATGTTTTAGGATGAGTGTTTTGGCCAGAACAGGTCAGCTACTGAGATAACTATATCACATTTACCGGCCATATGTACAGATTCATGGAGTTTCCTTGCATGCCTGTTTGCCTCCTACCACAGTCTCCTGTCAGAATCCTAGGTTGGGCAGGCTTTGGCTCCATACACTTTTCCTATATGCATGTGTTCTACCTTCCACCTCAGAGCCTTTCTCTTCTCTTTCTTTCCGAACCTTTTAATGTTGATGTAGAGCCTTCAGGCTTATTCTTGTCCTAAAGGAAATGATCTGTCCAGGCAGGGGCATGTGCCTTTTCACTAGCCAAGAGAGACTTATGTTTATATAATCTATTCCATTCTTTTTTTTTTTTTTTAAGATTTTATGTATTTATTTGACAGAGACACAGCAAGAGAGGGAACAAAAGCAGGGGGAGTGAGAGAGGGAGAAGCAGGCTTCTGGCTAAGCAAGGAGCCTGATGTGGGGCTCGATCCCAGGACTCTCAAATCATGACCAGAGCTGAAGGAAGATGCTTAACAACTGAGCCACCCAGGCGCCCCAGTCTATTTCATTCTTTTCTTTTCTTTCTTTCTCTCTCTCTTTTTTTTTTAATTTATTAGAGAGAGAGAAAGCATGACAAGGGGGAGAGTCAGAGGGAGAAGCAGACTCCCTGCCAAGCAGGGAGCTCGATGCGGGACTCAATCCCAGGACTCCAGGATCATGACCTGAGCCGAAGGCAGTCACTTAGCCAACTGAGCCACGCAGGCGCCCAATCTGTCTCATTCTTATATTACTTTTATAATCAGAAGGATTTTCCCTATGTCTAGAATAAATGTTTTTGTCTATATTCAAAGCACATTTTCTTGTTTTTCTTTCCTGGTGTAGAGCATCTTTGTCAGTATCATCTTTAGAAATTTTATAACTCTTAATACCATTGCCAAAGAGCTTTTATCAAAGCCCCTTTTCTGCTTGGCACCATACTGAGAAAATGTCCAACCTCCTCAAATCCTTTTAGAAAGTAGGTCAGATCTAAATAATAAATGAATCAAAAAGACAACATGTGCATGAGAGTGATTCCCAGCTTTGTTTTTGTGACATTTTACAGCATCTCAAGAAGTTTCAAGGGATTTTACAAAGGCTCCAAGTTAATTTAGGTTTTCTTGATCTTCTGCATGCCATACACCATTTCAGATGAGAAGCAGAGTGAGATTTAACATCAGCTCATAATAGACTGCTAGATCTTCAAAGAGGGCTCTCTGGGGAAATGTAAAACTCTTGCCCTTCAGCCTTTTAAAAATTCTCAATATTAAATGATCTAATACCTTTAATCTTTTGTCAGTCTTGTTTTTCACACTTTCAAAAGATAGTACCATTTAAAAAGCAAAGGAAACATTTAATTTTGGATATTATTTTCAGAATTTTTGTATTTTTCATGGAAGTTCAACCTAAAGGTAGTTAGTGCCCTACCACACCCCCTAACTCTTCAGTGACTTGCCTGTACAGCATGACTTACTTGGGATAGCTGTTAACAGCCACACTATATGGTGGGGGTCCAATAACTAAGTAGTTTGCTTTCATCTTGAGAAAAGCCATTTATAAATCAGGATGCCATCATTATTTGCAAAATAATACTGTATCATCAAATCCTTAAATCCTCTGTGCTGTAGTTAATCAAGGAAAATTATTTAAGGATGTTTCAGCAAGTGAATTTTTCCCAGAATGTGTTGGGCCATATAGTGGAAGTTCTCTTGAGGGAAGAATATGCGGCTTTGGCTTGAAGACAGGTCCTCCGTGATCTTAGCTATCTGGGAACTTGTCTGTCTTTCCTCACCAATGACAGTGACAGGCTCAGGGGCAGCTCCCAGGGCCTTCTTGCCAGTTGCATGAACTGAGCATTTGATATGTTGGCAGACAGAGCTGATTCTTGGATGCGTGTCTGAACCTCTACAGGTCCACTTTTGGCAGAATCGAGTGTGACTCTTATCCTTTACCCATTAAGCTATCATTATGGCTTCCTTATCTTTATTTCTTCTGCAAACATGCCTTTGAAAGTGTTTGGCTCTTTTTGGCAGTTTATTTGATAATGTACAAGAGTAGAAGGCGGCATGTGTCTTATTTCTAAATTATAGTGCATTTCTTCAAAGGAGAAAGGGAGGATGTAAGTAAAGTATTGTCAACATAAGTTGCCAGCTCTATTGGGCTTATTTTGATTATCAATATGAAATTCTTAAGAGCTGGGTTTGCATCCCACTATGAAAACATTACTAAGTGCCCTGGTTTAGCCCTGAAAATGCTGTGTATTCTTCTGTGAGCCTGATGTAATGTGTTTCATAAACTTTCTCATCACTGCTTAAGTTATAGAGGTGTGTCCATTAGAGGAAAACTGGAATCTTGTATTCAAACTCTTGTGTTTTCTATGTTCTTTAGCCAGGATTGACAGAGGCATATTTAAAGAAAGATGGTTGTGTTTAATTGCCATATATGGAGCCTTCTCAGAGCCCAATCTGATTTACTCTGTGTAGGAGCAATCCTTAGCTGCAAGGATTAGGAACATAACTAAGACCCTGTAGAAGATAATGTTTAATAAATATCTCCTCTGTAACAAAGCCTTCTCTGTGTTCCTTGTCAAGGGGCTGTCAAAACTAAATTCAGTCTATTTACTTACATCATGTAAAATATTCCAAAATTACTCATTATTCATTAGACATTGATTCTGTTTGAAATTTTGGTGGTGTTTTGAAGTTCTGTGACTGGAAGAGGGGCTATGAACCTGGGTCCAAACATGGAAAACTATTCACAGCAGGCTGAATGACTGCTCAGAAAGCCAAAGCCAGCCTGGGTGCCTGGTGGTACTGGGCACAGTCACCTGCAGGACCCATGGTCAGACATGGAGCCCAATAGTCAAGGATGGTTTCAATGAAACCGGAGGGTTTCTCCACCAGAAAAGTCCCCTTATGAACAGGATAGGGAAAAAATTCATATTCATGATCTTCATTCATAAAATGAAGCTATTCACTTACTCTGTATATCAACGCTTTCATCCCTCTAGAATGACAGTTGAAAAAAAATCCAATTGAACTTTTATTTCTATCAAAAAGGGAACTTTAAAGTTGTGATTGCCATGAAGTTTTTGGTAGGATAAAGTTACCTTAATTCAGAGTGAAACAAAATACGTGCCATTAAAATAACTTTTGTTGTGTACTGAAAACTTTAAGACATAATAGAAGAAATTGAAGAGAATACAAATAAATGAAAAAATATTCCATGTTCCTGGATTGGAAGAATTAAATTATTAAAATGTCCATACTACCTAATGCAATCTACACATTGAGTGTGATTTGTATTAAAATTGCCGTGACATTTTCCACAGAAATAGAACAAACAATCCTACAATTTGTCTGAAACCCAAAAGATGCCCTCAAAATCTTCTTGAGTTAGAAGAAAAAGCTAGGGTGTCTGGGTGGCTCAGTCGTTAAGCATCTACCTTCGGTTCAGGTCATGATCCCAGGGTCCTGGGATTGAGCCCCGTAACAGACTCCCTGCTCTGCTAGCCTACTGCTCACCCTGCTGTGGTCTCTCTCTCTGTCAGATAAATAAGTAAAATCTTTAAAAAAAAAAAAAAAAAAAGCTAGAGGTATCACAATCTCAGATTTCAAGATACCCTGCAGAGCTTTAGTAGCCAAAACAATATGATACTGGCACAAAATTAGATAACATAAATCAATGGAATAGAATAGGGTACCTAGCAATAAACTCAACCATATATGGTCAAATGAATTTATAACAAGGAAGCCAAGAATAAAGAGACAGTCTCTTCAATAAATGATGTTAGGGAAACTGGACAGCTACATGCAAAAGAATGAAAATGGACTACTGTCTTAAATCATACACAAAAATAAATTTGAAATAGATTAAAGACCTGAATGTAAGACCCGAGACCATGAAACTCCTAGAGGAAAACATAGGTGGTAAGGTCTTGGACATTGGTTGTCCAATCCATGATTTTTTGGATTTGACACCAAAAACAAAAAGTAGCAAAAGCAAAAATAAACAAGTGAGATTGTATCAAACGAAGAAGCTTCTGTGCAACAGAGGAAGCCATCAACAGAGTGAAAAAGCTACCTACTAAATGGAAGATAATGTTTGCAAGTCATATAACTAATATGGAGCTAATACCCAAGTTATATAAAGAACTCATGCAACTCAATAACAAAAGAACAAATAATCTGATTTAAAGTCAGCAGAGGATCTCAGTAGACATTTTTCCAAAGAAGACATACAGATGGCCAACAGGTACATGAAAAGATGCTCAACGTCACTAGTATCAGGGAAATACAAATTAAAACCATAATGAGATATCTCATATATTTTAGAATGGCTGTTATAAAAAAGACAAGAAAGAACAAGTGTTGGTGACAATGTGGGGAAATGTAAACCCTCGTGCACTGTTGCTGGGACTGTAAATTGTTGCATCCACTGTGGAAAACAGTATGGACGTTCCTCAAAATATTAAAAATGGAACCACCATGATCTGGCAATTCTACTTCAGGGTACATATCTGAAAAAAAGTGAAAACACTAATTTGAAAAGATACATGTACCCCCATGTTTATTATAGCATTATTTACAACAGTCAGAATATGGATACACCTAAGGGTCCATCAATGGATGAATGGATAAAGAATATCTATATACATAGAACAGAATAATACGCAGCCATAAAAGAATGATCTCTTACCTTTGTGACATGGATGGACCTTGAGACATTATGCTAAAAAAATAAAGAGATAAAGATAAATGCTTTATGATCTCACTTATATGTGGAATCTTTTTTTTTTTTTTTTAGGATTCATTTATTTATTTTTAGAGTGAGGGAAAAGGAGAGAGAAACATTAGTAGACTCAGCACTGAGCATGGAGCCCAACACGGGCCTCCATCCCGCGACCCTGAGATGACCTGAGCCAAAACAAGAGTCGGACACTTAACCAACTGTGCCACTCAGGTGCCCCAGTATATGTGGAATCATTAAGCAAAAAAAAAAAACAAAAACCTCCCCAAAATAAAAACCAAGCTCATGGATATGGGGAACAGATTTATGGTTGCCTGAGTCAGAGGAAGGGAGGAAGAATGGGTGGAGAGGAGTCAAAAGGTACAAATTTCCAGTTACAGAATGAGTAAGTCATGGGGATGTGATGTACAGCATGGTCACTATAGTTAATAAACTGTATTGCATTTTTGAATGGATCTTGAAAGTACTCCTTACAAGACAACATTTTGTGACTATGTATGGTGGTGGGTGTTAACTGGACTTACTGTGGTGATCATTTTACAATATATACAAATAATCATTACATTATTCACTTGAAACTATAATGTTATGTCAGTTATACCTCAATTTTAAAAAAAGCTTCTAATTGGCTTTTCCAATTACTGCATCAATACATATTAATGTATGTTGATAGAGTACAAATAATAGTTATGAAAAGGATCTTTAAAGTTTCTTGTTTTATTTATTTATTTAAGAGAAAGAGCATGAGCAGTGGGGAAGGGGCATAGGGAAAGGGACAAGCAGGTTCCCCACCAAGCAGGGAGCCTGATACAGGGCTCGATCCCTTGACCCTAGCCAAATGCAGACGCTAAACCAACTGAACCACACAGATGCCCCTATTTAAAGTTTCTTATTCTAGCATTGTATTTCCTATATCCTGTCATTCTTTTATTTATAATTTTTAACTTATTTATACCCTATTTCATGTGTTACTTTAGTCTTCAAGCATAATTGAAGCTCATTGACTTTCTGTTTCTATAAAAAATTTTATGTTATTTCATGTAATGAGGCAGTGGCTGTGTGATGTTAAGACTTGGCCTAGGAATGGGAATACCTGAGTTCTAGCTACAGTTCTAAGACTTTTAATCTCTAATTTTTTAATAAGCCCCTTAGTCTTTCCATGAAAATACATAGTGAGACTTCTCATCCAAACAAGATGGCACAGACTTGTCTCTCCTTGCTTCTCCCTGTTTATAACTATAAAAATCCAGGAAAAGCACAAGAGACAATTGGGAGAACTCTGAAAGGTAGAAATAGGAAGATCCAGGACTGGCAAACAACCCAGCAACAGGGTCTTAAAACCCTCTCACCCAACAGAAGAAGGGTACCCATGTCTGGTATTTGTTGACTTCCAGCCTAGCAACACAAGACAGATCAGTAGGCTCATTCCCCTCCTGGATCAAGTGGGAGTCCTGCCAACAGTATCAGATGAGCCCAGGAAAACTGACAGGAAGGATTAGAAGCCCTGTTGGTGGTAAGTGGCCACCAAGGGAGTGCTTTCCTTCCCTTCCATGAAGGCGAGGTGTAGGGGTAGAGGAGGAGCCACATCACCACCCTAGCCTGGGAAGCAGTCTTCATTTGTGAAGGTTGGAGGCTCCCTTCTCCAGGAGAGGCCCACCAGGTGGCCTAGCCAGGGGAACTCCTCCCGCCCTTTCAAGTAACACTGGCTGAGAACCTACTAAATTCTCACTTCAGGAACTTTTAAAAACAAGAGCAAAATAAGCTCAAAGCATATAAGGAAAGAATAAAAATGAGCACAGAAGAAATCAATGATGTTGAAAGTATGAAAATGAAGCAAAAAGCTAGGTCTTTAAAAAATTTTTTAAAGGTCAATAAAATTGATAAATCCTTAGTAATACCAACAAAAATAAGAAGACACAAAGTACCAGGAACAGAAATAGAATAGTGGATATCACTATAGATTCTCCAGACATTAAAAGGGTAATAAACCAATGCTATGAATAACTTTACACTCAAACTTGGTAACTTAGAAGAAATGAACCTTGAAAACCCAAACTACAAAACTCAACCAAGATAAAATAGAGGACGTGAATAATCCTTTAGCCCTTGAAGAAATTGAATTAATAATTTAAAAAGGAAAAGAGGGACGCCTGGGTGGCTCAGTTGGTTAAGCGGCTGCCTTCGGCTCAGGTCATGATCCCAGCGTCCTGGGATCGAGTCCCGCATCGGGCTCCTTGCTCGGCAGGGAGCCTGCTTCTCCCTCTGCCACTGCCTGTGCTTGCTTGCTCTCTCTCCCTCTCTCTGTCAAATAAATAAATAAATAATCTTTTAAAAAAATAAATAAATAAAAAGGAAAAGAAATATCCAGGCCCAGATGGTTTTACTGGAGAGTTCAAAGAATTAACACTAATTTTATAGTTTCTTCCAGAAAACAGATAAGGAAAGAACAGTTGTCAACTGATTTTATAGAGCCAGCATTACTCTGATACCCAAATAAGGCAAGGACTGTACAAACAATAACAACAACAACAACAAAACCCATAAGGCAGTATCTCTCTTGAACTAGGTAAAAAAAAAAATCCTCAACCAAATAGAAGCAAACCCAACAATATAGAGAAAAGAGATATAAATGATGCCCAAATGGATTTTATTCCAGAGTTGCGAAGCTGGTTCTATATTGAAAATCAGTCCGTTTACTCTATCATTATCAAGACTAAATATGAAATAGAAATATCACGTGATCATATTTTGTGGTTTTTTGATGCAGGAAAAAAATTATATGTCCATTCATGATAAAAATTCTCTAGTTGGAATAGAAGTGAACTATGTCATCTCGATAAAGAGCATCTACAACAGACTTACAGCCAACATTATATTTATAGTGAAAGAGTGAGTGTCTTCCCTCTAAGACTGAGAACAAGGCAAGGATGTCCACAGTCAACATGGCTCAGCAACACAGCACTGAAAGTTCTAACCACCGCAGTAAGGCAAGAAAGAAAAGTAGGCCTACATATTGGAATAGAAAGGAGAGAGAAAGAAATAATGAAAGTGTTATTCACAGATAAGAGGACTGTCTAGGTACAAATTTCTAGAACTAATTAATGAGTTTGGTGTAAGGTATGAGGATATGAGATCAACACTCAAAAATCAGTCACAATTAAAAACTACCATTTCGGCGGACGCCTGGGTGGCTCAGTTGGTTGGGCGGCTGCCTTTGGCTCAGGTCCTGATCCCAGCGTCCTGGGATCGAGTCCCACATCGGGCTCCTTGCTCCGCAGGGAGCCTGCTTCTCCCTCTGCCTCTGCCTGCCACTCTGTCTGCCTGTGCTCGTTCGCTCTCTCTCCCTCTCTCTCTGACAAATAAATAAATAAAATCTTTAAAAAAAAAAAAACTACCATTTTGGGGTGCGTAGCTGGCTCAGTTGGAAGAGCATGTGACTCTTGACTTCAGGGTTGTGAGTTTGAGCCACACATTGAGTGTTGAGATTAGTAAAAATAAATAATAGACTTTTTTTTTTTAAACCCTACCATTTATAATTCTTAAAAAGAAAATTAAGTACTTAGGCATAAAGTTAACAAAACATGTACAGGATCTGTGTGCTGAAAATTACAAAATACTAATGAAAGAATTTTTTTAAAAAACCTGAATAAATGGAGAAGTAGACTGTATTTATTTATTGAAGGACTCTACATAGTACAAATTCACCTATTTCCGAATTGGCCTATAGGTTTAAAGCACTTTCTTTCAAAATACCAGCAAAGATTTTTGTAGGCATAAACAAACGATTCTAAAATTTATATGGAAAAGCATAGGCTGTAGAAGCTAAAACAATTTGGAAAAGATGGATAAAGTGGGAGGAATTATTCTACCCAATATTAAAGCCTGCTATATAGCAGCAATAATCAAGACAGTGTGGTATTGGTGGAGGGATACATGCATAAATAAATGGGATAAAATATACAAAATAGGAAATAGACCCACAAAAATATGCCCAACTGCCATTTGACAAAGGTAAAAAAGATTCCTCAATACAGAAAGAAGAGCAGGGGCCCCTCGGTGGCACAGTCGGTTGAGCATCTGACTCCTGGTTTTCAGTGCAAGTCCTGATCTCAGGGTTGTGAGATTGAGCCTCGAGTTGGGCTCCAAGCCCAGTGAGGAGTCTGCTAAAGTTTCTCTTTCTCTAAAATAAATCTTTTAAAAAAGAGAGAGGGAGAAGAGTATTTTCAACAAATAATGCTGGAGCAATTAGGCCAAAAAAAAAAAAAAAAAAAGAAAAGAAAAGGACCTTAACCTAAACATTTTTCTAGAAAAATTAACTCAAAATGGATCACTGACTGAAATGTAAAACTGTAAACCTTTTAGGAAAAGTTTTTGGAACTAGGGGTCTATCAGCAAAAAATTCGACTTGACACCAAAAGCATGATCCGTAAAAGGAAAAATTAATAAATTGGACCTTGTCAAAATTAAAAACTTTTGCTCTGGAAAGCCTTTATTAAGAGGATGTAAAACAAGCTACGGACAGGGAGAAAATATCTTCAAACCACATATATATCCAACAGAGGACTAGTATCTTGAATATATAAAGAACTCATAAAATTCAACAGGAAAAAAAGAAAAATCAATTAGGGGGCTCCTGGGTGACATAGTCGGTTGGACATCAGACTATTGGTTTCGACTCAGGGTCTTGGAATTGAGCCTCACATCAGGCTCCATGCTCAGCCCAGTCTGCTTCAGGTTCTCTCTCCCTCTCCTGCCACTCGCACTCGTGCTCGCTCACTCACTCTCTCTCAAGTAAATGAAAAAAAGTAAATATTTTTTTAAAAATCAGAATGGGCAAAAGCATGAGCAAACATTTGACTAAATAGGATACATGGATGACAAAGAAGGATCTGAAAAGATGTTTAGCATTTTTAGCTATTAGGGAGATATAAACTAAAACCACCATGAGATGCCACTATATGCCTATCAGTACAGAATGGAGGAAGTTAGAAATAGAACAACAAACGCTGGCAAGGATGCAGAGAAACTGGATTGCTTGTACATTGCTGGTGGGAATATAAACTAGCACACTCTGGGGAACAGGTCAAGAGTTCCTTATTAAACTGAACATGCAACTGCTGTGACTCAGTAATTGTACTTTGGGGCATTTAGCCCAGAGAGGAAAACTTCCGTTCACACAAAAACCTTTGCACAAACATTTATAGCTGCTTTATTCGTAATAGCCAAAAACTGGAAACACATCACATATCCTCAAATGGATAAATGGTTGAACAAGTACATCCATACCATGAAATATACTACTCAGCAAAAAAAAAAGGGGGTGGGGTCAGTGAGAGCAGGGGGGAATGAACTATTGATGCAAGCAACAAC
>RCUC01065341.1:0-13541 GCA_003697995.1 Taxidea taxus jeffersonii
TGTCAGTTTTATGCCAATATCCTAGTTTTTGATTACTGTAGCTTTGTAATGTAGCTTGAAATCAGTAAGTGTGGTGCCTCTGCTTTGTTCCTCTTTCCCTAAATTGCTTGGATATTTGGGGCCTTTTTTGGTTCCATATGAATTTTAGGATTTTTTTCCTAGTTCCTTGAAAAGTATTGGAACTTTGAGAGTGATTGCACTGAATCTGTAGATCACTTTGGATTCTATGGACATCTTAACAATACAAATTCTTATAATCCATGAGTAGGGAATGTTTATGCATTTATCTGTGTCTTTAATTTCTTTTATCAATGTTTTATAGTTTTTAGTGTACAGATACTTAATCTCCTTGGTTAAATTTATTCCTAGGTATTTTGATACTATTGTAAATGAGATTATTTTCTTAATTTTTCTTTCCAATAGTTCATTGTTAGTATATAGAAATGCAACTGATTTTTGTATATTGATTTTATATCCTGCAACTTGACTGAATTTATTAGTTCTAACTATAATATATATAACACTGTAATAATAGTGTTTTGGTGTAGTCTTTAGGGTTTTCTATGTATAACATCATGTCATCTACAAATAGAAACAATTTTACTTCCTCTTTTCTGATTTGGGTTCCTTATTTCTTTTTCTTGCCTAATTTCCCTGACCAGGACTACCAGTGCTATTTTAAATGAAAGAGGGAAGAGTGGGCATGCCTGTCGTATTCCTCAACTTGTTCCTCTGAATATTGTTAGCTGTGAGTTTGCCATATACGGTCTTTTTATGTTGAGGTGTAGTTCTTCTATATCTAGCTTATTGAGAGATCTTATAATCAAAAGATGATGAATTTTATTAAATGTTTTGACTATGTTGACTGAAATGATACTACAATATAGATTCTTCGTTTTGTTAATATGGTATATCACATTTATTGAATGCATACTTTGAAATACCTTTGCATCCCAAGGATAAATCCCACTTGATTGTGGTGTTTGATCCTTAATACTGTATTGTCAAATTCAGTTTGCTAATATTTTGTTGAGGATTTTTGCATCTATATTCATGAGCGATATTCGGTTGTAATTTTCTTTTTTGGCATATCTTTGTCTCGCTTTCATATGAAGGCTCATACTCTGGTTTTGGTAGGGGCTCATAAAATGAGTATGGGAGAGTATCATCTTGTTTAATTTTTTGTGGGAGTCTGCAAAGGATTGGTATTAATTTTTCCTTAAATGTTTGGCAGAATTCACCCATGAAGCTATCTGGTCCTGGGTTTCCTTTTGTTGGGAAGCTTTTGATTACTGCTTCAATTTCATCACTCATTATTGTTCTGCTCAGATTTTCTGTTTCTTCATGATTCATTCTTGGTTAGTTATATGTTCCCAGGAATGTGTTAATTTCTCCTTGGTTATCCTAGAGGAAATCTGTTGCTGTATAATTGTTCGTAACAGTTTCTTGTAATTCTTAGTATATCTGTGATACCAGTTGTAATGTGTCTTCTTTCATTTCTGATCTTGTATTTCAGTCTTCTCTCTCAAGTTAGTTAATGTTTTGTCAATTTCGTTAACCTTTTCAAAAAGTCAGCTCTTAGTTTCATTGATCTTTTCTATTGTCCTTCTAGCCTATATTTTATTTATTTCCATTTTGTTTTGTTATTTCCTTCCTTATACTAACTTTGGGCCTAGTTCTTCTTTATCTAGTTCTTTAGATGTAATGTTAGCCTTATGTGAGAGCTTTCTTTTTTCTTAATGTAGGTGTTTATCACTATAAACTTTCTTCTTAGAACTACTTTTCCTGCATCCCATAAGTTTTTGGTATGTTTCCTCATAAGCTTGGTATGTTTTTGGTAGTGTTTCTATTTTTCATTTGCCTCAAGATTTTTTTAATTTCCCATTTGATTTCTTCATTGATTCACTGGTTGTTTAGAAGCATGTTGTTTAATCTCCACGTATGTGTGAATTTTTGCTTTCCTATAATTGATTTTCAGTTTCATGCCATCATGGTTAGAAAAAGTGTAGAGGTGATTCAGACTTTCTTAAATTGATGAAGACTTGTTTTGTGGCTTATGATCTCTCCTAGAACATGTTCCATGTGTGCTTGAGAAAGGTGTAGTCTACTGTTGTTGGTTAGAATGTTCTGTAAATGTCTGTGAGGTCCATCTGATCTACTGACTGGTTTTATGCCATCTGTCCATTGTTGAAAGTGGGGCACTGAAGTCTCCTACTATTATTGTATTGCTGTCTATTTTTCCCCTCAGATCTGTTAATAATAGATTTCTATTTCTAGGTGCCTGACATTAGATGCCTAAGTATTTACAGTGATTGTATCCTTTTGATGAATTTACTCCCTTGTCATTATATAGTGATCTTATTTTCCCTATTGTTTTAGACTCAGTGTTTATTTATTCTGATAGAAGTAGAGCTACCATTGCTCTCTTTCTGTTTTCATGGAAAAATCTTTTTTTTAAATCTCTTCTCTTTCAATCTGTGTGTGTCCTTAAACCTGGAGCTATTCTTTTAGGTAGTGTGCGGCTGGTTCTTACTTTATGTCCATCAACCGTATGTCTTTTGTTTGGAGAATTTAGTCTTTTCCAGTTACAGTAATTATTGATACACGTGAACTTAATATTTCCATTTTGTTCATTGCTTTCTGGCCATTTTGGTGTTCCTTTATTCTATTCTTGCTCTCTTTGTGATTATCTTTTGTATATCTACTGAAAGTTTTGTTTTATAGTTACTATAAGGCTTATGCATAATATTTTGTATATATAACAGTCTGTTTTAACCTGATAACAACTTAAACTCAAACACATACAAAAGCTCTACACTTTTACATTCCTTCCCCCACATTTGGTTACTGATATCCTAATTTACATCTTTTTAATATTGTGTCTCCATTAACAAGTTATTGTAGCTGTAGTTATTTTAAGAATTAGTCTTTTAGGTCTTATACTAGTGTTGTAAATTATTTACATACCACCATTACAATATTAGTGTATTCTGAATTTAGCTATATATTTATATATTTACTTTTATTAACAAGTTTTATGCTTTCTTATGTTTTCACATTACTAATTGGCATCCTTTCAGTTCTTCAGCTTGAAGAACTCTTAACAATTTTTGTGAGGACTGTCTAATGATGATGAACTCCTTCAGCTTGTGTTTGGAGAAATCTTTCTCTCTCCAGTTCTGAAGGATATCTATGCTGGGTTGAGGATTCTTGGCTGGCTATTTTGGTTTTTATTTTTTCACTTAGCACTCTGGATGTATCATCCCACTCTCCTCTGGCCTACAAGGTTCTGCTAACAATCTGATGATAGTCTTATGGGGGTTCCCTTATACATAACAAGTCAATTTTATGTTGCTGGTTTTAAGGTTGTCTCATTTTCTTTAACATTTGACAATACAATTGTAGTATGTCTTGGTGTGGGTCTCTTTTGGATTCATATTCATCTGAATATCTGTTTCTCTCCTAAGGTTTGAGAAGTCTTCAGCCATTGTTTCTTTGAGTTGGCTTCCTGTCCCTTTCTCTCTCTTCTCCTTCTCAGATATCTGTGATGCATGTACTGGTCCACTTGATGGTGGTGTCCTACGAGTACCTTAATTTATCTTCATTCTTTTTTTTTTTTTTTTGCTTCTCTCATGGGATGATTTTCAGTGTCTTGACTTTGAGTTCACTGATTCTTTCTTCCACTTGATCTAGTCTATTGTTGAAGCCCTCTATTGAATTTTATTTTTTTTAAAGATTTTTATTTATTTATTTGACAGACAGAGATCACAACAGGAAGAGGCAGGCAGAGAGAGAGGAGGAAGCAGGCTCCCCATTGAGCAGAGAGCCCGATGTGGGGCTCAATCCCAGGACCCTGGGATCATGACCTGAGCCGAAGGCAGAGGCTTTAACCCACTGAGCCACCCAGGTGCCCCACAGTAAGCATTTTTATCATTATCTTGAACTCTCTGTCAGGTAAATCACTTATTTCTATCTCATTAAGGTTGGTCTTTAAAAATCTATCTTGTTCTTCCGTCTGGAACACATTTCCCTGCTTCATCTTCCTTGGCTCTTTGCCTTGTTTTCTGCGCATTAGATTAAACAGCCAAACTCTCCCAGTCTTGACTGACTGGACTTGAGCCTCATCAATCAGCCTAGCCTGAGGTCCTAGTTTCTTCTCAAATCTTTGTGATTATCCATTCTTCTGTCTTTGTTCTTATGGGCCCCAGTAGTAGATTGTCCCAGAGATGTGGAAAATGTCCACATGCCTGTTCAGTTTCATGAATACTATTTATCTGCTCCATCATCTCACCAATGCAGGATATGGAAGCCTAACCTTCAGGAAGTAGCTGGAAAAATCGGGATATTAGAGGTACAGTCCAGTCCCCATCAGAACCATTCGGGTGCTGGGTGGTTTTGCTTACTCTCTTCTGAACCAGGGAGAATAGTTGCTACAGGTGCTTGTACGTCCATATAGCATCATTTCTTGGTATCATGTGGTCCAGGGGGACTTGTGAATGCTGAGCCCTGCCAGCACCAGGAGCTGGATGATTGGGGATCCATTCCCCTCTGTGGCAGCTCTAACATTTGGGGTGCTAGATGTGTAGACATGCTTCTTCCAGGGAGAAGCTGGAAACTTGGTTTTCCTGCTGGACAAGCTGGGGAGAGTTGGTAGGAGGCATGCCCACCAGCTCTTCTAGGCCCCTGTGAGGATCCCAGCCTGCTCCCACATGCAGTCTAACTAAAAGCCAGAACCTCAAACAGCAGCTAGGAAAGTACATAGTCAAGTACCTTCTAGGGAGAAACGGGGAGATGAGTGTTCTTGCCTCTTCTTTCCATGCTGAGCTGGGGAAGGGAGAGCTACAAAAATTGCTTGTGTGCCTGTTTAGAAACTGGTTTCTTTGTGGTCCTGTGAGATTGTAGATGCCAAACCCTGGTAGCTAATGGAGTTAGGTGACTTGGCAACCTGCTTCCTGAGTGACAGCTGCAAAACTTGGAGCACTTTATGTGTGGACAAGTCCCTTACAGGAAAAAGCTGGCAACTTGGATTGTTGTTGTTGAAGTGAGCCAAAGAGAGACAATGGGACAAGTGTCCTCCAGCTTTTTAGGGCTCCTAGGAGGTCCCAGGCAGGACCCAGATGCATACTGATTAGAAGCCAGACCCTCAGGCAGCAGCTGGGAAATTCTGCACTCAAACCCATTCCGGGGAAGAACTGGGGATGGGTACCTTTGCCTGTTCCAGCTGTACTGAGCCCTAGGGAGTAGGTGGGGGAGTGTTCATGTGCCTGTTTAACAGCTGCTTCTTCATTTGCTATGTTCCTGTGGGGCATGTGAATGCCGAATCCTGTTGGCTCTCTGACGTGGGAGATTTGGGGACCCATCCCTTGCATAGTAGCCTTAAAAGTTGAGCCCGAGGTGTGTGGTCCAAACACTTCACTCACAGGGAGAAGCTGGGAGTTGGGAGTTCCCTCCCAATTGTAAGGCATCGTGCCAGGGGTGGGGTCTATGGTACGCGTCTCAGCATTTCCTACCCATCTTGCTGTGTTTTCTCAGCAGGCTGATGTGGAGGAGACCTTCCCTTGGTTTTCAGATATCTTTCAGAGGGAAGTGATCCATGTGCAGCTGTATATTTGGCAAATCTGTGGGAGGAGGGAAAGTCAGGAGCCTCTTGTTCTGTCATTTTGGTCAATCTGCAACATTGGCTTTCTAATACTGTATTCTCATTATTTCCTTCCTTTAATGGTTCAGGTCACTGTTCCACCAAGATGTCTCTGGTTTTCATTCAGTTAAGAGCAAAAGAGAGGGTCTGAATGTAAAGAAAAATCCCTTTGTTCTCTCCAGGGCCAGCCTCATGGATTGCATGATCTGTTCAAGTCACAGAGTCCCCACGCTCACAGGAGCCCCGTGCTTGTTTAATGCTCTATTGTTATCCTCTTGAAATTCTTAGTAATTTTTTAACTAGGAGCCTACAGTTTTATTTTGCAATAGGCCCCCAAATTTTGTAGCTAGTCATGGGTCCCTCTGCTGAAGTGGTGAGCAGGATCTTTCCTGATCTAGAATCTACCAAGATATAATAGGGACAAGAAAATCATATGGAGTAATAGGTAGGGGATGAGAGGAAGAGAGATCATGAGATCCAACTTTGTTTACCCTATGTGAAAAGAGTAAGACCCCAAAGGTTAAACCACTTGCCTGAAACTATTGCCTGTTTGTGTCAGAGCTGAAGCTAGAAGCCAGATGATCAGACACCCAGCCTCTTTTTAAGTCTGGTTTCTTTTCCACAGAATGGATATTGTAACATCTATAATTCATCTCCTCCAAACAGGTAGACGTGAATTGTTTATTTATTAATATATAAATATTAATTAAGAATGCCTATTAATCTGAAAAATACTTGTTTGGGGATCAGTAGGATGTTTGGTTATATTTGATGCTATGTGGGAATATTAAAATACCTCTTTTTTTAAATAAAAAAGCATATCTATATTTTTATTCCTCTATTTGAAGTCACTTAGATGAAGTTACAACTTTTGTTGCATAATATATCCTCCACTGACAGCTCATTATCCACTGTTTGTTATATCATAATTGGTTGCTACGCAGAGGAGCTAAATGACTCACAGCAGAGTCATGACTTGAAGAAACTAACAGATAAAATCCTAAAAATTACTAATAATTCTAGCTGAGAATTAGAAAACAGTCTGTGAGTGTATCACAAAGATGAAAAGGCCGGAGGAAACATAGAATTACCGCTCCAGGATTTTTTTCAAGTTGTTAAAACTGCAGACTTCATTGTTTTTAGGACTAACTTTGAATAATCACAATTATTTGATTTTTACAACCACTTTGGCAAATTCAGGGCTAAAATATTAACCAAATAGCTCGAATCGTCTAAAGAGCCATAAACATAAATGGTAAACATTTATTTCTCCAGATAGGCCAAGAAAGATGGGTCAGTGGATTTGCTTCTATAACTGGCACGTGCCCAAAGATAGCCTAACATACACTTAAAAATATCTGAGATTTCCATGCTACCATTTTTCTTGGCATTTTTTTCCTAACAAAAAGCCATTTTATGGAAAATTCTGAACGCCTAATTCTCCTGAGTTCTTATGTTTTCAGAAACTAGAGATGGGACAAGCAGTAAGACACAGGCAGATAAAATGACTTTGCATGGATTAACAGTTATATTATCAATGCCCAGGTAATAAGTTTTTCATATCTGGGTACTAAGCTGTAAACTTTAAGATTTGCTATCTATTGGTTGTATGAAATGTCCCCACCAAAGATATTTATGTATTTTGTATTTAGTATATGAAAAGAAAAAATATTAACATCCCTAGTTGTACCACCATGTTAATTTGTTTTTTAAAAATATTTATTTAGCTCATCCTATCTATAGAACAAAGCACAATGATAGACATTGAAGGAGAGAGTATATTAAAAATGAAAGACACTGCTCTGGCTTTTTTAACATTTCTTATCTAGTTGGATAGAGAAGACAAAAATAAGAAGCAAATAAAACACCAAAAGAAAAGCTTTTGTTTAGCAAAGAAAACCATCAACAAAACAAAAAGGCAACCTACTGAATGGGAGAAGATATTTGAAAATGATATAGCAAATCAGGAGTTAACATCAAAATATATAAATAACTTACACAACTCAACAACAAAAAAATCTGATTAAAAAAATGGGCAGAGGACCTGAACAATTTTTCCAAACAAGACATACAGATGGCCAAAAGACACGTGAAAAAATGCTCAACATCACAAATCATCAGGGAAATGCAAATCAAAACCATAATGAGATCTCCCCTCACACCTGTGAGAATGGCTAGAACAAAAAGACAACAAACAACAAATGTTGGCACGGATAAGGAGAAAAGGGAACACTTGTGCAACTGTCAGTGGGTGTGTACATTGGTGCAGCCACTGTGGAAAACAGTACGGAGGTTCCTTAAAAAATGAAAAATAGGGGCACTTGGGTGGCTCAGTGGGTTAAAGCCTCTGGTCATGGCTCAGGTCATGATCCCAGAGTTCTGGGATCGAGGCCCGAATCGGGCTCTTTGCTGGGATGCCTGGGTGGCTCAGTTGGTTAAGCAGCTGCCTTCGGCTCAGGTCATGATCCCAGTGTCCTGGGATCGAGTCCCACATTGGGCTCCTTGCTCAGCAGGGAGCCTGTTTCTCCCTCTGCCTCTGCCTGCCAATCTGTCTGCCTGTGCTCGCTCTCTCTCTCTAACAAATAAATGGATAAAATCTTTTAAAAAAATGAAAAATAGAATTACCATATGATCTACTAATTCCATTACTGGATATTTATCCAAAGAAAATGAAAACACTAATTTGAAAAGATATACACACCTGTGTGTTCATTGCGGTATCGTTTACAATTGCCAAGATACGGAAGCAAACCAAGTGTCCATCCATTTGTGAATGGATAAAGATGTGGTGTATGTATACAATGGAACATTTTTCATCCTTATAAAGGAATGAGATCTTGCCATTTGGGACAACATGGATGGACCTAAAGAGTATTATGCTAAGGAAAGTGAGTCACACAGAGGAAAGCAAATACCCTATGATTTTACTTACATTTGAAATCTGGAAAAATAAAATGAAAAGCAAAGCGGTATTAGACCCATAAATAAAGAGAACAAAGTGGAGGTTGCCAGAGAGGGGTAAGAGAGATAAGCAAAATGGGTGAAGAAAAGTGGGGGCTACAGGCCTCCAGTTACGGAATGAGTAGGTCACAGGAATGAAAGGTGCGGCTCAGGGAACAGAGTCAATCGTGTGACATGTGGCAGTTGTGTTTGTGGGGTGTACAGTTGTTGAGTCGCTACGTTGTACACTTGAAACTAATGTAACATCGTGTGTCAACTGTACTTCAAGTAAAAAGAGAGAGAGAGAAACAGAGACAATGCGCAGATTAGCTCTGAGTGGTATAAAGTCAACCAAAGAGCAGTGCCGGAAAGATGGAGTGAGGATTTGCAGGTCATTTGACTCAGCTCTTGAGGATGGCGGATGCTCGTCAAGGCAATCTATGCGGGACGCCAAAGCAGGGGTTGGGGTGAAGGTCAGTGAAAAGCAGGCTAGTCTAAGAGCTTTGTGCTTAAGTGCAGGGGCCTGTAAGCCTTCCCCGGCCTGTCCAACCCTTCCCCTGTGTTCTCTGTCCAAGATCTGATAATGCCTCACTCGTCTGTCTCCCTCCATGCCCTGCTCGGCACCCAGAAACCCAGTGTGTCTGCAAGGTCAGAACCATAAAAGCAGCAGCCGCCCAGGGAGATCCAGTTACCCGAGGTCGGGGTAGGAAGCGCACATGGATACCAAGTACATCCCTGAGCGACCAGCCGTGAAGGATGGGTGGTGGCAACCAGGTTAAACGCAGGTTCCCTTTGAGATGGGACGGAGGATGCTGACCTTGGACGGGATTCCGGCTTACTCAGAGCCCGGGGCCTGCCGGTCAGAAGGAACGGTGCTGGAGTAGAGCCCCGGGTGGGCATAAGGGGTTCCTATGTGGGACACTGGCCCGCTGAGAGATGAGGCGACCCCGCGGTCTGTTTGGGTAGGGACAGGCGTCCTCGCTGCCGAGATGACACGCTGCTCACTCCTTCGGTGCACCGGCCCGCGGGGGCGCCTCGTGCCAAATCGGAGAATGTCACACCCGCCGGCGCTCGGCCGCACGAATTTCGGCAGCGGGCTGGCCGTTCTGCTCGCCCCAACAGCCTTCTCTCGAGGTTCCTTCCTGCGGCTGAAGAGGCTTCCTGACAGTGGGGAATGTGGCAAGCCCGTTTCCTGGGGACAGATAAGAAGCCGAAACTTTTCTGTCCCCGCTAGTCTTAGGGAGATAGTGACAAAGACTATTTCCAGGTAAAGTGCCTAGAGTAGTAAACTTGGCACGTATTAAGAGCACTTACGCAGGCTGTGATTATTACTAATAACACTGATCCTGTAAGTACGATAAGCTACAGCATCAATGCATGCAGTGCTATTATTATGAACAATTGTTACTAATCACTGTTGTGTCGAGCACCTTGTTTGAGGCCACTCATTACCTTTTTTTAAAAGTTGTGGTAAAATACACATAACAAAAAATGGTTGACGTGTACATTTTAGACATGTGCAGCTCCCTGGCATTAAGGAGGGTCACAGGGCTGAGCCCCCATCCTAACCGGGCACCGGGGCTCTGAGCTCTGTCAGCCAGGACCACCCGGAGCTGGAGCCTTAGTGACGGGGCTGCGGGACTAGAACATAGGCGCGGGCTCTCTTCAGGGGGCTTAACTGGCCTAATCATGTTTTTCCTCAGGGGCGGGGCTGTTCAACATCTGCTTATGTCCGGAGTCCACAGGGCTAGTTCGGGATCCAGAAATCATTGTAAATCATCCAGAGACAAATTGGATCATTTTAAATGAAAATAAGTAAACATTTTTATGAGGCAACATTGGTTGCCTGTGAAGGAGGCTTGAGATGGGGAGACGTGAAGCAGCCACGCCAGAGACTGAACGAGGGAGAAGACCCACCATGCTACATCGTTCCGTGTCAGGAAGACGATACCTGGCTTCAGTGCCCTTCAAGGCCTTCACGAACCATTGGCTGGCGAGGATAGTGTGGTTTGATATTGGCCAGGTATGACAAAGCATCTTCTCTGCCCTCCTAAATCAAAGTCTCCTCCTTCTTCCAAGCCAAAGTAATTGAGAGCGCCACGCTCTCGGCGAGAAAATAAAACTCAAGTGACTAAACACAACATAATTTGATGTATATAGAATGAATATATTTAGCTCTCGACTTGTTCCCCTAAGAGATCTAAGGTTGCTTATAAGAAAACAAACTACTGGGGCACCTGGGTGGCTTGATGGGTGAAAGCCTCTGCCTTCGGCTCAGGTCATGATCCCAGGGTGCTCCCAGGGAGCCCCGCTTCAGGCTCTCTGCTTAGCGGGGAGCCTGCTTCCTCCTCTCTTCTCTGCCTGCCTCTCTGCCTCCTTGTGATCTCTGTCAAATGAGTAAATAAAATCTTAAAAAAAAAAAGAAGTAGGAGAAAAAGCAAAATCAGTGGGAATATAAACGGGACCCAAGAAAGAGGGGAAATGCAGACCAGAAACCCCTGCAGCTTGCTTTGAGTGGGCTTGGGTTTAGTGGGAAGTTTTAAATTAGCAGATGCAAAAAGTAAAACCTTAACAGTTGTTAGGTTGGGTGTCCCCCAAAAATTTTCACCCAAAGCACTTTTCTTGATACTAAAATTAAAAATAAATTTTGCCCAAAGAACCGCAGAAAGAGGCCATCATGTAGTGTTCCCAGAATCGACAAGAGCAGATTTTAGAGGGCTGTTTCCCATGTGTCCCTCAAAAATGGCAGAGCCATCCTCAGTGAAGCACAGCTCAGTAAAAGGTCAGTGCTTTGTGATCCAAGAGCATGGCTCTCTGATGGTTCAGCTTAAGCCAAAGGTAGATTTCACAGTCTCTAAAGGAAAATGGTTTTCCTTTAAACAATAGCTCATATCATAAATATTGTTTTCTCTAAGTCATGATTCTGATGGTCATTTGGTAGCAATGAGCTCAAGATTGTACAGGAAAGCTCTGCAGAGTTCTTGCACCAGATTCTGTCACAAGCAAATGATGACAGGAGCTGAATATTTCAGAACAATTTATGGGAAAGAAAATGGAAACTGAGAAAAGTATTTCCATTAATCTAATTTTTGCCTATAATCTTGGAATAGAGCCCATTCTGTTTGAGTAGTAAAACACCTTAATCCAGCTCACAGAAGGATACCTATGGTAACGCGTCAACAATCAGACATCATAAGTACAGACGTAATCTGATTCTTATCTATAATTTATTTCATTTAGTACAGATTCATCACTTCTCATAATCCCCTTTCCTGAAAATGAATATAACATTTTTGGCATCATTCAATTCCATTAAACAAATATTTATTGTTCATTATTTACAGTAAACAAGTTTTAGTTACTACAGAGAAATTCCTAGTAGATGAACAGCCCTCAAGAAACTAACAGACTTATTTATCAATTTCTAGCTATTAAAGCCTGGTTTGAGTAATCACATACCAGTATTTTTCACAGAAGCTAACTTCGTAACATTTTAGGGTGTGTTATCACATTAACACTCAGTCCCATGGACTCTAAACAAAATGTTTCCCCCAGAATGTGGCATCTATGGCCTAGATTTTGACATAGTGTTGTTAATGAGCCTCCTAGATAGGTATTTGTTTTAAGAAAGTGCCATTTACCAAGATTAAAGCTTTGCAAATAAAACCAGGTTTATATTTAACTACCTTCCTGCGTTCTGCCCTGCATCCCCACAGTGCTATTTCCCTGACACTTCACTCACTGTACTGCCAGTGCTCACCAGAGGCCAGTTTTTCCTGTTTTCATGTTAGGAGAACGTCTCTTAAAGTATCCCTTTCTTATTGCCGATTTTACCGAGACATTTCTTGCACTTTTGTGTTTCGCCTCTGAAAGTACTGGCCTGCCTAAACCCAAGGCCACACTTCAAAAAATGCCTTCTCACCCAGGGCCAAAGTTTCTTACAGTCTCAGCCTGTTTGGACGTGGAGGGACGTTGAGTTCAACTGCAGGCTTCTCCTAGGATGTGCCAGACCCTCCGCTGACCCCTAATCCCTACCCTGCCCGAGCCTTTGTTTTGTCTCTGACCTGTGATCTGTCCCCGTCCTTGGACGAGTAAGGATCTGTTAGAGAACATTAGTCACTTGTTAAGTTTTTCCTTCTTCTGTCTTTTTTCATTTTCTCTTTCCTCTTTCCAGAGAAAATGACCTTTTTTTTTTAGATTTTTTAATTTTATTTATTTCTTTGACACAGAGAGATCACAAGCAGGCAGAGAGGCAGGCAGAGAGAGAGAGGAGGAAGCAGGCTCCCCGCCGAGCAGAGAGCCCGATGCGGGGCTCGATCCCAGGACCCTGAGATCATGACCGGAGCCGAAGGCAGCGGCTTTAACCCACTGAGCCACCCAGGCGCCCCCAAATGACCTTTTTTATCACGTCTTTCTCCTTTTTGTCTGTGCTGGCGCTGGTGTTCATGAGAACTTCACCTTACAGTCACCAGCAGGCTCTGTCCGGTTTGGAAGCGCCCGCACCTTTGTAAGTACCGAAGAGAACAAAGAGACCAAGCCCGTCATCTAAGGGCATCGTCACCCTCTAGTTGAAAAAGAAAGACAGTACATATGAGGAAGCCTCCAGGACATCAGACACCAAGTCCTAAGGCAAAAATAAACCAGAGGAGGGAACGAGGAAGAAGGTCAACGTTAAACAGGATGGTCGGGGGGTAACTTTAAGCAAAGACCAGGAGCTGAGGTGGGCAGTAAACCGCACAGGGACTCGCGGAAAAAGCAGTGGCGGGCGCGGGGGGGCAGAGACTGCAAACTCCTGCAGCAAACCACGTCCCCGCCGGGGGTGACCGGGAACAGCAAGGAGACAAGGGGGCTGAAGCTGACTGAGCCAGGGCAGGTGCAGGAGAGGTGAGATCAGTGGGCAGTGAGATGGGACAGTAGAAGGGGTGGGCGAGGGCGAGGAGGGCCTACACTGTTCTAGAAAGCC
>RCUC01065342.1:0-10107 GCA_003697995.1 Taxidea taxus jeffersonii
AGCATCTCCTGAAAACTTGTCACAGGCTCAGAACTGTAGGGAGGGGCAGGCGACAGTCCATCTTAACGAGCTGTGCAGGGGATTCTGATGCACACTAAGTCTGGGGACCATGGCCCTAGAACAGAAGCAGGTCTGGGACATTCTACAGAAAGAGGGGTGAGATCAAGGTCTGGTCGCGAGGGTCAGGAGGACACAGCAGGGGTGAGGAAAGAGAGCCGGAAGGCAGCCAGAGCATGGACAACGTTCAGGCCACAGTGAGACTTTCACTCCAAGTGAAATGGGGAGCCTTGGGACGGTTTTGGGCTGAGGAGCCACATGGCTTGGTTTATATTTGAAAAGGTTCACATTGGTTGTTGTGTTGAGTACAAATACTACATTATTTGCCTCAGGAGAAAACGCCTTATCTTCTTCTTCTTCTTTTTTTTTTTTTTTTTTTTTGGTATCACGACCCTGAGATCAAGACCCCACTGGAGATTAAGAGTCAGGCACTTAGGGGCACCTGGGTGGCTCAGCCATTAGGCGTCTGCCTTCAGCTCAGGTCATGATCCCAGGGTCCTGGGATGGAGCCACGCATTGGGCTCCCTGCTTGGCGGGAAGCCTGCTTCCCCCTCTCCCACTCTCCCTGCTTGTGTTCCCTCTCTTGCTGTCTCTCTCTCCATCAATTAAATAAATAAATAACTTTATAGAAAAAAAAAAGAGTCAGACACTTAGCCACCTGAGCCACCCAGGCACTCCAAGACTCCCTAACTTCTAGATTTCTCTTTGGGATGTGGTGCGCGGCTATATGTTGAAATATGGTCCCTGACAGTGGAGCGCTCCCATTTGTAGTGTTTGCTGATGTCCGTGGTGTAAATACTCCCACCACAGCTGATTTCAAGCTGCCAACATGACTCACGGAAACAGGAGCTGTGAAGGGATGTGTGCAATCTACGCCCAGCACTGACTGTAGGTCCCACTGGCTCCGCTACCATGGAGAATGTTTAAAATGATGAGGAATTGTATAAATCTGACTGAAAATGTTAATATTACTTCAGAAGTAAATGTAGTGTGTTCTGCCAGCGAATTACTGTTAACCAAATGCAGATCCCAATACCTCAGAAGTTAGCATTAAGACAATATATAAACTTAATTTTAAAAAGAACCTCATTAGCATTAAGCCCCAACTTCCTTTACTGAATGAATCTATTTACTTCTCAGCGAGGCCTCCTCCACTATTGCTTTTTTCCTCCTACTATTAATATTTTGGACCCTCCAAAGCATGCAGTGACTGGGATTTGCCATGGAAAATATGCAGGGCTTTGATTCCAAGAACTCACATAAATCCAGGGCAGGGCATCAAGGAGTATGCATGACAAGAACAAAAGTTTGCATTTATCTGAAGATGAAGTGAAATTTCAAGCTGATTTGCCTTGAAGAAACTTCCCTTAGCCTAAAAGAATGGCCTTATTTCTGTTGATAGGGGCAGACTGCATATTTTAAAAGTATGGGACCGTCTATGAAGAAAAAGTCACTCTACGGTATACTCTTGATAAACAAAAATGTTTGCTACTATTCAGAATATACGCTCCCGTGCCCTTCAGTCCGCATCAGCCCTCAGCCGTGTCCCACCCACACTGAGACCCCAGCCGGCCAGATCAGCAAATGTGCATGAGCTCGCACTCCCATAAAACAATGAGGTCTTTCAGGCCTACCATCTTGTGAAGAAACAGGCTGAAACGTCATGGGAAAAATTAGGAAATCTCGGAGGAAAACAGCTCACAAAATGAGGGGTGGAACCACTTGCTCACATGTTCTAATTCCTGAACAAAGGGAAACAACCGTGACAGCCCCCTGCCTGCTCTGACCCTTCCATTTCAAAAGAGAGGCGTCCTAACCGCCTTTTCTTCTCGTGGGGATTACAGGGCAAGACACAGACATCAGAATGAGAAAATTTTAAAACCCAAAGGAGCAAAGTTAATTTCAAAAGCTTTACCCTCAAGAAAAGTGTAAAAACCAACCCAAACTACCAGTCTTGTTCGGGGATCCATAATACCAGCATAATTACAGACCAACTGGACTTCCACAATTGCACAAAGAAAAACAGAACGCCTTCTAATATACATAGATTTTAGGTCTTCCTAAGTCTTCTTGCTATTAAATCTCATACAACAACTAGTTCCCCCGCAGCAACCCTTCCTCATTACCTGCCCTACCTAGGTTACACCTTCACACCTGCCTCGCTAGCTGGCCCAGGGGTGACCAGTGCCCCATCCTTGAGCTCCCAGCCGTTGCTGCAAGATATCCGGCTTGCAAACTGCCCGTCTCTCTGACCCACCGAACAACATCTCTCACCTTAAAAATCTCAGTTTCAGACTTCGTACAGACTGTACAATGAATTTAGAGAGTACGTACATTTGCAAACTTGTCAACAAACTTACCCTTCTACTTTCACATGCTTTGATAACCCCACTATATTTTCCAATTGGTTAAACTAATCAAATTTTCTAAGCTCTCTGAGGACACGGTCTGAGTCAGTCCCTGCCCTGTGTGATCTCCAACTTTTTGCTATATGTACGGTTTTATCAAGTGGAAAGCACCACAGGGCGTGTCTGCTGTTGTCCGTCAGTAGTCAATCTGACCCTTAACTGTTTGGGGAAAAAACCCATAAGGGACTTATTGTTATAAAGCATTACGTGGAAGATGTGTTTATTTTGCTCCTGGAAGAAAGAGGCAACATTGAAATTGTATTGAAATCATAAATTGTTTTAAAAGGTAAAACAATTTAAATTTTAGCTTTTAAAACAATTTATAAAGAGACAAAGAAACATGCCACACAGTGAAGACAAGAGTCCAGTGAGGCTGAGAACCTTACAAAGATAATCTCACGAAAAGGGCACCAGTGTCACTCTAAGCTCCTAAGCAGAAGAACAGCCTGTGGGGAGAAACCATTATTTGACCTTGCAGTAGAATTCCGGGTCAGGTGGCGGGCTGAGTGGAATTTACTGCAGACTGATCATGCTAGCTAAAATGCGGAAGGAGATGGTGGTGAGGCACTTTTGGAGAGATGAAAAGTTGAGTTCAGCCCACAGAGGAGATGCCACAGTTGACACGCCTGTGAACGTAAGTCAAACCAACTCTGAAACCAGTGGTTCAAACTCAGCTGCATATCAGAATCACCTGCAGAGATTTTGAAACTCCCACTGCCCAGGTCACATCCCATACCAATAAAATCAGAATGTCTAGGGTGGGAGCCAAGCATCCATATGGAATTCCCACACAATTCCAATATGCGTCAAGGTTTTGGAACCACTGTCCGAGTCTCTGCTGGTGAAGGCTTTGCTCAATGAGGAAAAGAGCACACTAACTTATGTGAAAGGTGGTAATGGCAATGAGTCAAAGTAAACTTTGAGACTGTTAAGTGGGAAATCATGACTCTGGTTCAAATAAGAAGACACAGTCTTTAGAAGACCCTTGATGAACTTGTGGCCTTGGGTTTTAGACTAGGAAAGGGACACGGGGCCTGATGGTGGGTAAGAGCAGTCGACAACACTAATAACTGGGATGTAGACCATTGTACTGTCAAGGTATTTGGCTTTACAGTAAGCAGCCTCGATGCAAGGCCTAGGCCAGCCACCTGCTGGCTGTGGGGCTACAGGCCACTGCCCAACCAAATAACCCTAGTGTTGTATCTGAGGTTAAGTTATCTACCCTGGCTGCTTATTAGCCGAATGCAGGCTGCAACTCCAGACATTCTGACTGGTTGGCAAAGGGACAACAGGATCCATATATTTTACCCCACCCCCCACCCCCAGGTGACTGTTATGTCATAGGAATGTGGAGAACCACCAGCACAGAGTTTATGAGAAAGGAGTCTTGAGGCCATACAACTGGACTCAGATCCCTGCTCTACCAGTTACTAGCTAAGGCTCAGTTTTCTTATTTGCAAAAACGGAGCTGATGGGTAAGACTTCTGTCGTGGGGCTTAACCGATGATCCACTAATCCACCTCTCTGGATCATTGGGAGTATCTGGCGTAACAGCTGGTACATAGCAAATGCTCAATTTTATATGTATCACATACATACATGTACATGTGTATGTTTGTCATAAGCATTAAATGTATGACGTATATAAATTGCACAACACTGTCTCCATGCAGAAACACTTAGTAGGTACTAGTTAAGCTGATGCTGATGGTGGTGGTCATGGGACAACCCTGGAACTGGCAGAGAGGAAGATGTCATCCTCTCCCCATGGCATGGCAAAAAGCCACAATGATAAGACCTAAAAAATTATGGGGATGGGGTGGAATCCTTTTACTCTGTCTTAATCATTAGGAGGTCCCACTAGTCATGAGGGGTTGTTCTACTGCAAAGTCATGGTGGAAATGTGGGGTTAATGGCAGAGAAGAGAAATGTGGAGACCTGGCCCTGCCCCACATGATGATAAACAGCAGAACTTGACAGATTGGGGAAAATCAACACCTTCCCTTCCTAGGGGAACCCAGAACTGACATGTGTTTTGTCCCAGATCACACTGTTAGTGGCAGAACTGGGATCAGACTTTAATTTCCAGGTTCCCTCCATTGATCATCTCTGGTGAGGAACCTGTCTGGGGTGTACATCATCATAGAGGAGACACGGTTCGTGCAATCAGAGCCAACATGAGATGAGGAATGTGTTGCCCTGTTTTCCAACTGCTTCCTTCCTTACTCTGCCCAACTCCCTTCCCTGGTCCAAATTCCACACCCTGCAGGCCATTTCCGGCTGAGATGGAGGATATGGAGCACTAGAAAGCAGCCGTGGTTTGCTTTGTGGCCAAACTGTTTTCTTGGGGATGTTCAGCTCCAGTTTTAAAGCATGAGACAATTGTAAAAGGGGTTTAATTTCCCAAATGTTAATTTGCATATGACTGTTCAGGGGTGTGCATTTATTAAAGGATACTTGCCTGTTTTTTATCCACCAACCTCGGACAGGAAATCCTGTCTTTCAGCTGCTGAGTCTCAGACCACTCCGTCTGAATATTCTCGCTGACAAATGTGACCTTGTCTAGGTTCTGAAAAATTTAAGCATTCCCTCAATGTCATTTCTACTTGACCTTAGCAACATGACCAAACTGCAAATTCAATACCGTTTAGTAAAGGTACAACATTCACATCTTGTCACCAATCCCCCCTCCAATTCCAATCTAGTGACCCTGGGCTAGAACCTAATCCAAAAGATTACAAAGCAACATCCTGATGAGTTGTCATGGCAACCCCTAGATGTCAGATATCCCATGTCCCTGGGCTGTAAATTCTCATTTTTAGTCGATTCATATCCTACTTTTTCATGTATAACAACCAACTAAAATGCAATTTGGTATGTCAGCTGCCAAGCATAATAAAGGATGTCATTTGCTATTATAGCCAATAATAAAAGATTTCTAGTTGCTTCTGTTTTCGAAGGTACAGCAAATCACTGGGTATTCTAAGTCCATTGGACTGGTCCTCAAAGAGAGGCTATTTAGCCAGGCTTCCTCTACTTTTACCTAATTAGTCAATATTTAAGAGAGCCTTGGGAATGAAAAGAACTCTAGTGAAAGCTATGCATTATTATTTTCTGAACAGGAGGAAACACACTGATCTTCAAACTTTCAATAGACACTGTGTATTTGACCCCAAAGACACACATACACACATCCTGGATCTAAGCCTTGCAAGGACGTCAATATACAACAAGGGTGACTTGCAAGACTTTCATTTCCTTATAACTGGAGAAAAAAGAAATCCAGATAATTCAAACATCTTGTTTTAATCAACAGTTTTGTTATGGGCTGGATTGTGTTCTCCCCAAATTCATATGTTGAAATCCTAACCCTCAGTCCTTCAGAATGTGTCTGTATTTGGAAACAGAGTATTTAAAGAGGTATTTCAAGTTAAATGAGGTCACTAGGGTGGGCCCTTATCCAATATGATGAGTACTCTTTTTTTTTTTTTTAAGATCTTTTTACTTATTTATTTGACAGAGAGAGACATAGCGAGGGAGGGAACACAAGCAGTGGGAGTGGGAGAGAGAGAAGCAGGCTCCCGCTGAGCAGGGAGCCTGATGCAGGGCTTGATCCCAGAACCCTGGGATCATGACCTAAGCCAAAGGCAGATGCTTAATGACTGAGCCACCCAGGCACCCCAACATGATGAGTATTCTTATAAAAGATTAGGGGCACCTGGGTGGCTTAGTCAGTTGAGTGTCCCACTCTTGGCTTCAGCTCAGGTCATAATCTCAGGGTCATGGGATTGAGTCCCAGGTCGGGCTCTGTGCTCAGTAGGGAGTCTGCTGGAGATTCTCCCTCTCCCTTTCCCTCTGCTCCTCCCTTCCCACACACACTCTCTCTCTTTCTCAAATAAATAAATAAGTCTTTACAACAATTTTTTTAAAGAAGAGGAGATTAGCATACAGACACACACAGAGTTGGAAGGTCAGGTGATTTTCAGCCATCAACAAGCCAAAGAGTGGGGTTCTTGGAAGAAACCTTACTGACACCTTGATCAAGCAAGGGCTTCCAGCCACCAAGAACTGTTGAAAAAATAAATTTTTGTTGTTTAAGCCACACTGCCTGTGGTACTTTGTCATGGCAGCCCAGACAAATAAATTAAAGTTCCACCCTTTTCACATTCCGTATCAATTTCCCAGAAGTGCCCTCCATCTTGGGTACAATGGAAGTCCAACGTTCCTCTGCAGTTGTCTTTGCCTGTCAGCCCTCACCTTGTGGCCCAGGTGGGGCTCCCTAAGCACACACCGGCCAGGCTGAACTCTAAGACGTCAGGAGCTCTATTAGTAGGCTGACTCAGGGAGATCTCTCCTGAAATTCCCATTAGCTAAAAAAGCATTAACGTCATCTCTGTAAATGGCAAAACTGATCACTAGTGTTGTGTTTATTTTTCCCTGCTTACCATTTATCAGAATGCTAACAAGAAATACCCAGGAGATGAACAGTAGGGTGAGAAGGAAAGGGAAAGGAAGACACAGATAATCCATCCACCAGATTTTCAGTCCTGAAATAATCCAGAAGTAGACACAGGATAAATCACACTATGTGGGGTTTTTTAATCCTAAAAATAAGCAGAATGTAGAGAAGTATACAGAAGGCTGCATGTCAAGAGCTATAAAGCAACATCAACCTCCACCTGTGTAGAGTCTCAAATAATTTTTCTGCTAAAATTCCAGAACTTTTCTCCTTTTGGGTTTTAAAAATGAATTTCCACTATGCTCCTTTTTCCATCGTCACAATAGGTGCCAGAAAGTTCAAAACCACATTTATGGCCCATTTCTAGCAAGTCTAGAAATGGTTTTCTTGGTATCTTTTAATTTCTAGCCTCATTTTCCTACTTTTTTTGATCAGCCTTAATAGCATGTATCCTTGGAGTCAAGTTGTATTTTTTTTTTTTGCCATAATGTGGGGTATTATTAAATAGATAGTCTTCATTAAGCTTCAAATATTTATGGGTGCTTTTCTTCCAGAGCATCTCTTTGATCTGTGAGATGGGAGATTTCACACTTAAACGAAAATTTGTTTCAGTTCATGGAGAAGTTGAAACAACATCAATTTTCTCATACTTGTTTTAATCACAGTACGATAAGCTAAAATAGAGAAGAGCACTAGTCTAGGAAGCCGGACCATGAGAGGAGAGAAGCCGCCCTTTTTTGGGACAGGGGGAGACTCTTTTGGGAGAGGGGGAGAAGCGTGAGAGGGGGAGACTCATGGTACTGGCCAGTGCCCAGAAGACACATAAATTCCCTGTGGTGGAATATTTATTGGATCACCATCCAATCCTTTTTTCCACATGAGAGGATCACCACAAAAGACACACACCAAAGCCTGTTCTGGGTGCAAATCTCCATCCAGCCTAGTTCGATGCATCCTGTCTGCTTTTATCTGCCTATCTACTCAGGCTGCTAGCCCTACTCCACCCCCAATGAAACCCACGTGAATATTTATAGTGCCAGCTCGAATTACATAGGTCTGAGTTTGAATTTCATATCTTTTACTGGCCGTGTGATCCTAGGCAAGATATTAAGTTGAGTCTCAGGTGCCTCATCTGAGAATTGGGATAACAAAGAAAGTACCTCTTGAGCTTTAAATTCAATGTGGGGATTGAATTTAATAACACACATAGGGTCCTAAGTAAAATGTCTGGCACCCCACAGTCAACACTCAATACATATCAGCTATTGTTATCATCATCATCATTAGGCTAATGTGAGAAACTCCCCAGGACGATTTCATTTCTGCATGATCGGAGAGGGTGCCAGCCACAGCCTTGTGGGCCAGCCAAGAGGTGCCACAGCTGAGTGGAAGGAGCAAGGACTGACCAGTGGTTTGGTATGGGATTCTACCTTATTTCACGCACAGCATTTACGTATTCAGAAACTGAGTGCTTAAAGTCTTTAGAGTCTTCCTGTTAGTCTGAAGGACCTCTCTTCTTTGGGCTTTTGCTAGCAGAGCAGAAGAACAAGAACGTTCCCTGACTCCTTATCACTACTTTCATCAACGATGCCAATGTCTGCACCAAGGTCTTCTGGGCTGGGTGGACTGGGGAGCTGGTGAGGTAGGCACATTTCCTGGAAATACAGGCAGCAATTTCCTGTGGCTTCCTCTGTTTTTGATGTAGAGATGAACACACTTAGAAAATAAGCACATCAAGGATCAGAGCTTCAGTCAGTGGTGTTGCAAATGCTGAAAATACTGTTATTTCCTCCTAAACAGATTCAGAAGAGCAAAGTACAGGCTGTCTTCCAAAGAGCATTCTCCCCACTAAGGATCTGTACAGTGGGATTGTGAAGGGACAGGGAGAACACAGCTAACCTTCCACACCTGTACAACATCTATGACCTGCTCCTGGAGTTGACGAACATTTCCATGAACTGAGACCCAAGTGAGCAAGAACAAGATTTTCCATGAAGGCCTATGTTTTGCATAAACCTTAGCCTGAAAAAGCTCTGGTCTGGTCACAGGGCTTCAGTAAAGATTTCTCTAGAATTTGGGGCTTGGTCAGAAAAAGTTCACTCTCTGAAGTGGAAAGTAGTAAAATTATTAGTGAATTTAACTGTTTACATAACTGTCCCAAAATAACCACTTAAGATTAAATAAAGCAATGCATACTATATTTGGAAAAGAGCCAGATTCACAGAAGGTGAACACAACATGTCGTTAGAACCAAAATAAAGCAAAGAAATACACTTATTGGTCAATGACACCAATAGGCCGCTGAAGAAGTAACAGAAGGATGTGCAGTCGGTATCGGGTTCACACCAGTCAAGGTGGGCACAGATTGGTTCCGGAGGCCGGCAGCAGAGTTCCAAATTCTGCCTTTGCCGTTCACTGGCTGAGTGCCCTTGCCTAAGTCATTTAACCTCTCTAAACTTCCGATATCTCGTGTGACTTCTGTTTGTTCATCATTGGATCCCCCTCCTATGTGAGGAGCTGCATTTCTACTACCACTTGGAGCGCCCAGCACTGTAACCAGTCACACGACCCCAAGACAGCTCAGCTCATGGTTAAGTATTTTTTGCTTTAGTTAGCCTGTTGCTTGAATCCAAAAAGTCTGGGTTAATACACCCCACGGGCAAGAATTGCAATGAGAATTAAATATTTTTGAAGATTTATTTATTTTAGAGAGAAAGAGAGCGCACATAGTGAGAATTCAGTTTTAAGTAATATAATTCAGCAAACGCAAGAAACGCTGGTTGCCTGCCTAGAAAGGTGGATAAGCTTAAGTACTGGAGTCTGATGGCACGAGTTCAAAACACAGCTCCCTTCCCATGGTCCCTCCAGGTGAATGGCGTAACACCTTTGTTCTCGGTTTCATTGTCTGTAAAAACAAGCTAATAATAGTAACTACATCACTGGATCGTGAGGATTGAGCCCATGTAGAGAAATAATTTAGAACAGGTCCTGACACACGTAAACGTTCAGTACATGAGAACTCTTATTATTATTAAAGATAGAGCTGTTCTGGGGCGCCTGGGTGGCTCAGTGAGTTAAGCCTCTGCCTTCGGCTCAGGTCATGATCTCAGGGTCCTGGGATCGAGGCCCGCATCGGGCTCTCTGCTCAGCAGGGAGCCTGCTCCTCCCCCCCCCCCCCCCCCC
>RCUC01065349.1:0-11147 GCA_003697995.1 Taxidea taxus jeffersonii
TAGTGGATGACCAATGCCCCAGCACTAATTCTCAATACCTCTAGCAACCACCCCTTTTTTTCAGCTGGGGATCCCCGCCCCATCTCATCCTACTCCCTTCCAACTGTTACGAACATCTGTCATGCTCTTCTGGCTAGCCAGCATCAGAAGCTTCTTCTTATGGGTGGAGAAGTCCCACCTTATATAAGTTTTGGTGGAGGGCTTGAGTCCATTTCTGCTACTTGCAATTAAGAGTCCTGGATGCTGGTCCCTCCTCCATTCTTAGGGTGAAGCTCAGGACCTGGGACCAGGCCAATGAACAAATCTTATTCCCCTGGCCAGGGTGGGCTCTGCTTTTTTTGGATTTACAAAACTTACACATTACGTGCTGCTCGGGGCTGGCTTTTATCCACATAGCAATAAATAGAAGACGTTTCCTTGGAACCTTAAATAGTAATTGGTCTTTGCCTTCTTAAAAAAACATTTTCCACACTTTTTAAGAAACGAAAACAAAATCCAATGAATTTTGCTTGGAATAATACTCCTTGAGAAAGCTGGAATCAGGGGGTGTTTGCAAACACTGAGTGGACACTGAGTAGACAGCAGCTAAAGGCAAACCAGAAGACACTCCCTCCTCACCCCCAACACTGTAGTAGCTACTCGGGCCAGTGATGAGGTGGTGAAGGCTGATCTCTGGATCCCAGACACTGACTGCACTTTTCAGAAATGCCGCCATAACCAGGGGACTTTCACTACTCATTTTGTACTTATAACTAAATATAATAGCTTCTATTTATTAAAGAATTACTATGTTGGGAATTCATATTGAGCTTAAACTCAATAACCACATCATTGCAAGTTCACAACAACTCTACGATAGCTATCATCAACAGCACCTCCATTTGATGGGTAGGAAACTGAGGCTCAGGAAAGCTCAGTGGTAACAGTAGTAATAATAACTCAAATTTTATTGAGTCTTACTATATACCAGCTTCTGTCCTAAGTGTCTTCCATTGATTTACTTCGTTCATTTTATCAACAGTTACTTGCTGAGCACCTACTATGTACCAAGCCCCATTTTAGATGGAAGTCAGAAGTAAGCAAGACAAACAGAAATCTTTGCCCTACTGGAGCTGATATTTCAATGGGAGGAATCAGTGAACAAGATAAATGGTTAAAAGATACACAATGATCAATCATGTTAAGTGCTAAGGAAGAAAAAATAGCAGGGAAAAGAAGAAAGAGAAGGAACAGTATGTGTTTAAGAGAGAGAGAGAGAGAGAGTGTGTGTGTGTGTGTGTGTGTGTTATGAAATTTTGGTTAAGGTGGGCAGAGAAGGCATCCCCAAGAAGATAACTTTTGAGTAATGATGAAACAAGTGAAGGAGCAAGCTATGATGACAAGTTAAGAAAAGAGGGAATAGCAAGTGCAAAGGTCCTGGGTTGGAGTGTGCCCCTCCTGTTCAAAGCAATAAAGAGATGATATTAACATCATTTCCATATGAGGAACTAAGGTCCTGAGAACTTGACTTGCTCAAGGTCACACGCAAGCAAGTACATGTGTCAGAACTAGACCCCAGGACTGCTGGCACTAGATCAGATGGCTCTTTCTACTAAGATTCCCCAGCAAGCGATTACTCTGTGCAATGCCTGGATTAAAATGTTTGTGAAAGTCTGCTTGTCACACAGGCAGCTGGGAAGTGAGGCGTCCTGCCCCAAGTCCCAAAGCCACATAGACACTCCCAGTCCTGCAGACACACACATAGGTGTACATGCAGGCCCTTCTGCCTTACCCCAAAAGACAGATAGTGCAGGACAAGAACAGCGGCACTGAGGGATGTACAAAGATTAAACTAATAAATAAAGCTGCCTAATCGATGGTTCTTGGAGCAGAGCACTAGGGAATGAGAAATCGCTACTCATGCTGGGAAAGTCCAGCTTCTCTGTGTCCTACCAAATCCACATCCTCAACCAGCAGCAACAAGAAAGACAAGCTGAGCTGAGAAAAGAGAGGGGCCAGAGCCCACCAGGTACAACTGTGTGATTGTAGGCAAGTGACTGCCCCTCTCTGAGCCTCATCTGTAAATCAAGGATGCTAACACCAGTCGTTGCTCTGAAGACCACTGCAGGCCCATCCTGGTGAATATCACAGCGTATCTATCACAAATGTTACAGAGAATGTTGACCAGATAATACTTGCCTGTGGCAAAAGTTCAGAGGCTACAAGGGGGTATCGGAGAGAAAGTCAATCTCCCACCCACACCATGTCCCCTTGCCAAGGGCGATCACTATTGGCCGTTTCTTGAGTCCTTCTGGAAAGTTCTATATCAAAAATTATTCTCACTTGCTTATATGTGCAAAGAGCAGTCTGTCTGAAGTCACGAGCTTATGAAAGGCAGTGCTGAGACTGTAAGCCCTCACATCTACCTGACTCCACAGTCCGTGTCCAACCTCTGTACCACCCTGCTCCTAGCTCTTCTAGTTTGAAGAAAAGTCCGGAGGACCAGTCCACAGTGGGCCATGTTCTGCCACAAAGAATCCCTCCAGTCTCATGGGACCAGGCCACCACAGGCCTAGGGCTACAGGCCTCATCAGGCTGGCCCACGGCCCCAGCCGGCCAAAGCACCACCTCCTCTTCCTGAGCCACCTGGCCACGGACCAGAATTGGAGAACCCGTCCCTTCGCCCCACACCATGCCATGTCCCTGGCCCACATCCCCATCACTGCTCACTGCATGGCTGCAGTAGGCCCTGCAGTGGTCTGCCAGTCCTACAGCCCCCTTTCCTCAGAATGACCTTTTCTAAGGCAAAACTTGAACAAATCACACCTTTGCTCAAAACCTTCCCAGGGCTCCCCAGATAAAACCCAAAGGCCTTCCCCTACCTCACCCAGTCCCTGTTTACCTTTCCAGCCTCCCTTCCATCTCTTTCTCTCCCTTTGTCACCCACTCACCTGCCCCCTGGCCTCCCTTGGCCCCCTCAGCATGCCAGCCTCTAGGCCTTCACCACTGCTCTCCTGCCGGCCTGATGCTCGCTTTTCATTTCTCTTTACTCACAGAGACCTTCCTGGACCACAGTGGAAACTAGGTATTCTTGTTATTTTTCCTCAGAGCTTCCTCACAGCACTTCCTCACTTTGTAGTTATATGCCTTGTTTCTCCTACACCCCCTGCCTCAGCCCCTCTCCAGAACGTACGCCCTGGGTGGGCAGCAACCGTGTCTCTCTCAATGATGTCTTCGGCCCTGACGCCGAACACAGAGCTCGGTACTCACTGTGGGCTCGACTGTCTGTTGAATGGATAACTAAAATGATCAGAAGAACTCCCTTCCACCACGAACCTGTTCGCATCCAGTTTACTCATCTGCCTGCTTCCACAGATTTCCAGTTCTGAAAATCTGAGCGTGGGGCTGGAAACCCAGCTACTTCCAGAGCTAAAACACCTTTGCCACCCTTGGCTGTTGCCCAGACTCCCTTTGTCTCCTCCCTTCTTCCTTGCTGTTACATTAAGCAAAACTTCTCCATTGGCAAATAAATGCTTTTTCCATCAATAACCACGGATGACTAAATCAACCCTTTAGCTGCTGTTCTTATCTCTTAAACAGACCCATGGATTTCCCAACTAATCAGAAGGTGAATCAAATGCTGCCATTTGAGGTGGGAGATAATCCGGTCAATTTCTTCCAGGAGGAGGGATCTGGGTGGGAATTTGCGTATGGCCCCCAAAAAACAAACACTCTTGTAAATAAAGCCGCCCTCCCTCCTGTCTCCACAATGCAACTCTTATTGAGTGAGTCAGGTGTTTGGCTGATTAAAAATTGATCCATTTCAAAATCTAATCAACAGAATAGGATTCTTTCATACGTTATCAAGAGAGCTGCTGACATCGAAAACCAAACCTGTTATTAACCCATGAACTCCAGTGACCCGCCGCCCGCCGCTCCGCGGGACCGTAAATTATTCAGTGGTCCAAGACTGGGGCTGGCAAGCCTGATGGATTTAGACAGGGGCGCAGTCCAAGGAGTTCAGGTCGATGGCGTGGCCCCGCTGGTCCCCAGAGGGTAGGGTTCCAGACACTTGGGGTCTTCGTATCATGACTGTGAATACATTAGCCCCATCCGGCTGGGTCTTGCCACGGCTGTGCCTTTGACGGAAAAGCCTCTCTCAACTCTCCAAGCAGAGTAGGTAGGCTGGCCCAGGCCTCGGGTGGCTGTGGGGCTGGGGTACAATATTATCCCTAATTCCCAAGTTAATAAATTATTTTCCTTGAACTACAGAAAGGGAAAAAATAAACAAAGATGAGGGGGGGCTGGCTGCATTTGCAAACAGTTAGGAACAGGCAATACAGTCAGTTCAAATATTTTACCTACTCGTGCAAGGAAGAGCTCTGTTGCAATGGGACTGTTTAAAAGAGGAGATGAAAAAAGCCAGCCATTGGCTGTTTATGTGTCTGGTAGAGCCCAGAGGGGCGATGGGCTTTCTTGCCAACTTCTAGACTCTTTGACCTTGAATTAAAGCCTCGTTAAGAGTCATATCTTAGAAAAACAAGAGCAGAGTAAATAAAGGGTTTTTAAAAGGACACATACATACCCATGCCAAAGTTTCCATCCTGCTAAGCAAGCAGGAAATCCAGTGGTTGCACTGGCATTATTATTTTGGGGCCCATATTCCACAGCTGACCTGATTAGAGAGAATGATTTAAGAGGGGAAAATGTTAAGTCTCAGGCAGGGCTGGAAGGAGACTGCAAAGTGGAAGGAACTGGACCACCGCTGAGTGATGAAGAGGACTGAGCTGAGCCATCTCCTTGTTCTGAGCTTCCAGGAGACCACAGAGGAGTCGAGGCACCGGCACGGACTCTACAGAGACACCTCTCACAGAGCCAGGAAGGCTCTGGGAGCTGGGCAGGCAAGCTACAATCGAATCCCAGCTCATGGCTGTGATCACGGGCACGTGACTTGGGCCCTCTCAGCCTCAGCTTTCCCATCTGTTAAATGGGAATAATAAAGCCTCTATGTATTTTAATTTCTCCAGGTTCTCCCTGTACCTGTATGAGAGGTACACTGGAATTACTTAGGTGCTCAGGTACCTGTTGTTATTGTTAATATTATGGTTATTATTTTTTTAAAGATTTTATTTATTTATTTGACAGAGAGAGATCCTAAGTAGGCAGAGAGGCAGAGGGGGGAGCGGGCTCCCCACTGAGCAGAGAGCCCGATGCAGGGCTCGATCCCAGGACCCTGAGACCATGACCTGAGCCAAAGGCAGAGGCTTTAACCCACTGGGCCACCCAGGCGCCCCTATTATGGCTATTATGATGCCAAGTGTTTTGCACTCCTTAGAGGAGTATATGATAAAGTCAGCAGTGCATATTTCCAACTGCATATTTCCCAACCAAATGCTTGACCTTTATGAAGGTTAGGATTCCAACCTGCCTCTTTAGTGCATGAGGCTTTAGTAGGAACCCAGTAAGAACCTATATAATATGTGCTTGAGCCTGAAAGCCAAAGTCTTGGGTTCAAATCCCCATCCTGCCGAGTGATAGCTGTATGATTTGGGAAAGTGAATTCATTTTTCTGAAACCTAGCTTTCACAACTTTAAAAAAGTGGGGTGATCATACCAACTTCTGGAACTCACTTAGCACGGTGCCGGGCACATAGTAAGCCCTCAGTTAATGCCGGCTGTTATCACCGTCATTGTTATTCAGACTCCGTTTCCCATTTGGTCAAATGGAGACTGGTTTTTTTCACTTGCTAGCCACAGCTGAACCTGGCCAGAGCCTCCTACTGAGTGACCTGGGCAAGTTACTCCACCTCTCTGATCCCTGGGTTCCTCTCCAATAGGGGTAAATAATGAAGACCACAAACTTGGAAGGGCAAGGCCCACATCTGGCATGGCCACAACACTACTCCCTCACTTGACAACTATGCCCAGCCTACAACGAACAATCAAAGAAAAAAGAAAGATAGCACTATAATTAAAATATTTGCTTGACAAGTTCTTCCCCCTAAAATGTCTGGGCCCAGCACAAGCTGTTAGCCACAAATAAACATAGAAAGAAGGCGAATATTTCCTCCTTACACCCAAACCCTAAGAAGCCCTCATTGCAGAGGCAGAAAGCACTGACACACTCCAGCCTAAACTGCCTGCACATGTTGGCTCTGCCCCAGAGAGCATCCAAGAGGCTAGAGAGAGGCTAACTCCCCAACTAACAAGCTCATATAGATCACCAGGAATCCTCTCTTAAATAATAATATATTTATAAGTCTGAGGCCCCTATGACCTCTCCTCAAAGCAAAATCATCCTCTGCAGGCTCCTCAACCTGATCATATTGATCCCGTCTGAGCTGTGTAATTTTGTGGCTTTGAGTTGAGGAGACAAGGACGGCCTGCCCAGCTGGCTGTGGCCTGGTGGCTCCGGGGGTGCCTGACAGTGGCTGAGATGAAGAAGAAATCAGATCTGTCCTCCAAAGTCAGAGGAGCAGCTGCTCCTGCAGGCAGGTCTCAGGGAGGGGGTAGGAGCTAGCAGTGGGCATCGCCTCTGTCTACCACTGTCCTCAGGCCCAGCCTGACCCAATCCAGACCACAGAAGACCCATGGGGACTGAATGAATGGACCATAAGTCCCTGAGGTTCTGGCCAGGCAGAGACAGGGTAAAGGCAGTGATTCAGCCCAGGCCTTGCCCATGGCCAGGCCCAACCTTACCTGGCCAGATGGCGGGATCTCCAGAGGCCTCAGGTTTGGGCCTAAGGGGCGCCATGCCACCCACAGTAGCCGCCAGAACCTGGTGGGCACCTTGAGCTGAGACAGGCTCCCAGGACCAACAATCCTCCCTGCTGCTGATGCCGCCTTTGCTGTTTATCCACTGTCTGTTTTCCTCATGACAGGCCTTCCAAGAACTGCAGACAGAAATCAATGCAGCTGGTCCTAGTGCCCACAGTCCCGCCCCCACCTAACCCTCCTGCTGCCAAAGTTCAGTGTCACTTCCTGTAGAGCTGGGGCAGGCTCTGAGCTGAGCTTGAGGGGCAGCCTGATGTAGGGATACCCCCTCAACCCCTGAGTCAGACTGGAGGCCTTGGGCGGAGGAGTCCCAGGAAAGGCCAGGCCAGGCCAGGCCAGGCCCTTTATATTCCCCCAGTGGCGAGAGCTAACCAGGGAGGGAGCAGCAAGGAAGAGTTTTTTCTGCCCAACTGTCCACTCAGCACATCACAAACATGGGCAACGGGAGTTTACCCTAAAGTTTTGGTTCTGAGTTACCCGGGGCCTTGTTGAAAAATTCAGACTCTCATCCCAGCCTTGTAAATTCAATTTCAAGAGATCTGGGGTAGGGCCAGGATTCCGCACTTTAACAAGCCCCCTAGGTGATTCAAATGGGAAAGTTAGGTTGGGAAACACAATTCTCGTGCCGCTTCCAGGATGCTAATCACTGCAATGCTCAGCAGAGAAAGAAACTGTAATTAAGAGGATAACTAGATAATGGGGCGCCTGGGTGGCTCAGCTGGTTAAGCATAGGACTTTTGATTTCGGCTCCGGTCGTGATCTCAGGTTTGTGAGATGGAGCCCCGAGTCAGGTTCCGCGATGGGCACCTGCTTGAGATTCTCTCTCTTCCTCTCCCTCTGTCCCTCTCCACAACACTCACATGTAAGCATGTGCACATGCTCTCTCTCAAATTAAGAAAAAAAAAAAAGGATAGTTAGATAAAATAAAGGACTCCTCAATAAATGTGAATTCAGTCTATTATTTAGTATAAATACATCCCAAATATCATATGGGCTATACTTAGATTATTAGTTGTTGTTTATCTGAAATTCAAATTTAACTAGGCACCTGATATTATTTTCATTTTTTGCAAAATCTGGCAACCTATGCACATTGCTGGCTCTGCCCCAGAAGAGCATCTGAGAGACCAGAGAGAGGCTGACTCCCCAGCTAACAAACTCTAAAAACACTTACCATCCCACACCAAAGGCTTACTGAGAGAATATTATAAACTGAGAGAATATTATACAGCCTCTAAAATGGATAGGAGCAGTCCACACAGCATTCGCCATGCCAAGCCCTGTTGTACACACCTCACAGATTTTACTTAACTCATGTAAAAATCCAAATACTTATCATCCAAATATTACCCTCCAAATAACAAGAGGCAGGCATTATTGTCCTTTTTGACAGAAGAGGAAACTGAGGCATGGAGTGATGAAGTCACTTGGCTAAAGACACACAGCTGGAAAGGCAGACTTCCTAAAGGAAGTCAGATTGCAGAGTTAAGGCCCACCACTTTACTACTCTCTAATGGGAGAATAAATGATAAAAGACTTAAAAGACAAGATCTCAGAATCTAGCATGAGGTAGAACAATAGTTACAGCATGGTCTCATTCCATTAAATGTACATATGAATTACATATAAAGGCATTAGAGGAATTATCAGGTGACCCATGGCTGGCAGAAGGGTAACCTGGTACAAGCACTTTGGAAAACCATCAAAGCTATGTCCATGCCTTCCTATAACCCAGCCATTCCATTCCTTGACACACAGCTTTGAGTCTCAACCAGAGGGGATGTCTGCCCACCTCCTCTGGGACACTAGCAATCGTGGAGACACTTCTGACTATCACAAGCTGGGCAATTTTACTGTCTTCTAGTAGGTAGAGGGCAGGGATGTTGCTATACATCCTACAATGCCCAGGGCAGTTCCCACAACAAAGAACCATCCAGCCCCAAATGTCAACCGTGGCAAGACAGAGAAACCCTAATATATTCCCAAGAAAAATGTGTGTACCTCTACCCTGACAGATAATCATGCATCAATATTTCTAACAGTGCTCTCGTAGGAGCCCCAAACTGGAAGACACCCAAATGCCCATCAACAGGAGAACGGATGAATAAATCGTGGTGTATTCACACAAAAGAATGCTAGATGGCGATGAGAATGAATGAACCACAACTACACAGAACAACCTGGGTGATAATCTTGAGAACACAATGCTGGTGAAAGAAGCCAGACACAAAATAGCACGTGCTGGTTGATTCCCTTTACATAAAATTCACAAACAGGCAAAACTGATGTGTGCTGTCAGAAGTCAGAATGGGTCACATTTGGGGGGGCAGGTTGACAGGGACAGGAGGGAGCACAATGTGGCTTCTGCAGTGGGAACAGGGACATTCTATTTGTTAATCTGAGTGGTTTCTTTAAAGATATTATTACTTTATTTATTTGAGAGTGTGCATGTGCACGCACGAGAGAGGGAAGGAGGAGAACACGTATGCATGCACAAGCTGGGCGAGGGGAAGAGGGAAAGAGAGAATCCCAAGCAGACTCCCTGCTGCGTGCAGAGCCTGACACAGGGCTTGATCTCACAACCCTGAGATCATGACATGAGTTGAAACCAAGAGTCGGACACTTAACCAACTGAGCCACCCAGGTGCCCCTGATCTATGTTCTTTTCTGTATATTTGTTACATTTGGATAAAACGTCTAATGAGGGACGCCTGGGTGGCTCAGTTGGTTAAGCGGCTGCCTTCGGCTCAGGTCATGATCCCAGCGTCCTGGGATCGAGTCCCACATCGGGCTCCTTGCTCAGCAGGGAGCCTGCTTCTCCCTCTGCCTCTGCCTGCCACTCTGTCTGCCTGTGCTTGCTCCTGTGCTCTCTCTCTATCTGACAAATAAATAAATAAAATCTTAAAAAAAAAAAAAGTCTAATGAAACAGTGATAAAGATTTATCTCAGAAGCAGGTGATTTTTATTTTCTTCTTTTTGCTTATTTGTTTTTCCCAGAATTGCCACACTGAACATGTCTTACTTTTTTAATGACTGAGTGGGCCCACAGCAAGTCCATTTATTCATTCATCAAAAATGTGCTGACCCCTACAATGTGTCACTGCCCCCCAGCACAGGGCCCTGGAGGTGGTAAGGGAAGAGCTCACGGTCTTGGTGGGGGGTGAGGAGACGACGGAACTATAACCTGGGTCCCAGCAGCCAGGGATTTCGGCCGCCCAGCCCAGTTTTGTTTTTTTTTAAAGATTTTATTTATTTATTTGACAGAGAGAGAGAGATCACAAGTAGGCAGAGAAGCAGTCAGAGAGAGTGGGGGAAGTAGGCTCTCTGCTTGGCAGGGCTCGATCCCAGAACCCTGAGATCATGACCTGAGCCGAAGGCAGAGGCTTAACCCACTGAGCCACCCAGGCGCCCCCCAGCCCAGTGTTTTAATCAATTTATTCCCCCAGGGTAGGGTCACGTCTCCCCCGCTGTCTGGCACCCCCACTTCCCCACCAAACCTCTTGCTTACCCAGGGCTGAATCCATCATTAATGTAACTGTCTGCCCCTCCACTCATCCAAGTTAGCCATTCCCTGAATTAGATACTACAATTAGCACTGTACTCTGACAGAGAGATGGAGAAGGGACAAGAGAAACAGAGGAAGCAAAAATGTATGGGGCTGAGGAAGCCCAAGGGCCAGGGGATTTGTTCTTGATGGGAACACAAACACATCGACAAAATACCGCTATATAAATAAAGCAGGGCTTTTATTTGTGGTCAACCCTGGGGCAGAGGTGTTGCCAAGAGTGAACACTTAAAATAGGTGGGTGTTGACATATGAATAGGAGTCCACTGGATAGACCAGGTATGGAAAACTACTATGACAGGGAAGCAGCATGAGGGGAAATAATGTTGCTCTCTGGAAGCCACAGTCACTTTATTTTTTTCTTAATTTTATTTATTTATTTGAGAGAGAAAGAGCACACAAGCAAGGGGAGGGCCAAAGGGAGAAGGAGACTCCCCACTAAGCAGAGAGCCCAATGTGGGACTCGATCCCAGGACCCTGGGATCACGACCTGAGCCGAAGGCAGATGCTAAATGACTGAGCCACCCAGGCGCCCCTCACGCTCATTTTAATATGGGCTATGACGGAGGGTCAGCCAGGGTGCCTAGGAAGCAAGCATCAGCTACAACTTAGTAAGCACTACATGCCAGGCACCATGCTAAGTGTTTTGCCTTATTATCTTCACTAAACCAAATGACCCTATTCTACAGATGGGAAAACTGAAGCTCAGAGAAGCAACAGGACCGGCTCAGTGAGGATGGCAGAGCTGGGATCCAGACTGAGCCACATTCATAACCCTGAGATCATCCCCCACCCCTCACATAGGAAAGCCATAGGGGCACTGTTAGCA
>RCUC01065351.1:0-13017 GCA_003697995.1 Taxidea taxus jeffersonii
ATGGTCTTCAGATTCATTAGCACACTGGTCAGAGTACATGACATTAAGAACTAAAAAATGGATACTGAATTCACTCACTGGCCTTTCCCCAAGGTGGAGGAAACATTAAGAGTCTTCAGATGTCCTAAATTGAGAAGAGAAAACAGATTTTTAACTCAGGATGGTCCCATCAGTAAGTAGAGTAAGCAAGTATCTGCATGATTTGGTAGTCACATGCTTTGGGTTACGGCTTCATGCTTCTGCTGACTTGTGTGTGTGCAACCTTGTACATGGCACTTTACATTTCTGAACTTTGATTTTCTTAGTTGTAATGCGGTCATGACACAAAATTATAACAAGGATTAAATTTCAATGTATGAGAAACTAGTTTATTATGTACATTGTAAAAACAGAATAGATTCATTGCTGAATATTTCTATTCTTAATTCCTATCAAATTGCCCATCAATGAGATTATTAGTCCATTCTTTAAAAACCTTTAAAACAGAATTAGCCTTGGACGCCTGGGTGGCTCAATGGGTTGAGCCTCTGCCTTAGGCTCAGGTCATGATCTCAGGGTCCTGGGATCCAGTCCCGCATCGGGCTCTCTGCTCGGCACGGAGCCTGCTTCCTCCTCTCTCTCTCTCTCTGCCTGCCTCTCTGTCTACTTGTGATCTCTCTCTGTCAAATAAACAAATAAACTCTAAAAAAAAACAAAACAAAAAACAGAATTAGCCTTGTTTCCTGTAGTAAAGACGAAGCTCCATTTTTTTTTAAAAGATTTTATTCATTTATTTGGCAGACAGAGATCACAAGTAGTCAGAGAGGCAAGCAGAGAGAGAGGAGGAAGCAGGCCCCATGCAGAGCAAAGAGGCCGATGTAGGGCTCAATCCCAGGACCCTGGAATCATGACCTGAGCCGAAGGCAGAGGCTTTAGCCCACTGAGCCACCCAGGCACCCCACGAAGCTCCATTTTTGATGTTTAACCACTAACAGTTTTCATACTCCACCCTTCCTCATTCAGGCCCTTTTACTTCACAGCTGAACAAACTTATAAGAAGGCTTCCTGCTTTCTTGAATGGTGCTGGTGGGAAGTTCAAGCCATGGACATCCCAGCCTGCTCAGGGAATCTTGACTCTGGTCCCACCTCCTAACCACAATTCAAACCAGTTTCATCCTTCCCCCTTGATCCTTTTTATTTTACTCCAGACCAAACTTGAGCCCTTCTCCTTGGCAGTCTTTGGATATTTACTATGTAAATATTAAACTATATTTCTTTACTTCATATCCATTGGTGCCTATGTGTCATTCATCCTAACATCCACATAAATTCCTAGGGTGAAGATGAGGGGAAGGAGTTTGGGCAGTTACCCAGCATCCATCACTACTTACCAAAATAAAATATGTGCCCTATCTAGCCAGCACAATAGCTGATACTCTACAGTGTTCCCCAGGACTTTGGGGAAATGTAGAATTACTTAACCTGAGACAGTAAGGCTTTCAAATAATTCTGAAATGTTAAATAATTTTAGTTTTCTCCTATCTGAAATTGGTTTATTTTTAGAGTCTTCAAGAGGGATGGCTATAGAAATAGAAATATCTTATTCTTACTCCACGGAGAAATATCAGAAATACTTCTAGTTGAATATTCATCACTTAATAGGACTCCAATACTGCCTATGTATTTATATTTTAGAAATGGGAACCAGCTATGTTACAGTACACTAATGATTGTTAGGCTAGATATTATGCAATGCCATGGAGATAATAATGGTGAACAAGACCAAAAGCTCTACAATTAAATTTCCATATAGTCTGGTAGGATAGATAGAATAACAAATGATTAAAATAATGGATGATACATGTTATAATATGGTTATTGTGGTATGCTCTAAAAAAACATGTCACGGACCTCTCACACCATCTGGAAATGGCAGGTGGATTATGAAAAGACACATAGACTATATGATAAATCAGGAGCAATAGGGTAGGCTAATCCAAAAGAGGGAAGGGGATTTGTAAAAACCTTGAGGCAATAGAAAGCAGAGAACATCCATACGTTCAAATCTGATCAGGACAATCTGATTTTCCAGCTATTGTACCAATGTGCCCTTATTCACCCTCAAATATTTTTGGATCTGACCATAAAAGTATCTGGTTACCCTAGCTGGATGAATTGAAAACATAGTTTAGTATGAATTGAGACCTAGATATAATTTCTTCTTTTTGACCATACTATTTGCTATTCTTAATAATGCTAGAATAAAGCCAAGTTTTGGGGCACCTGGGTGGCTCAGTGGGTTAAAGCCTCTGCCTTCAGGTCAGGTCATGATCTCAGGGTCCTGGGATTGAGCCCTGCATCAGGCTCTCTGCTCAGCAGGGAGCCTGCTTCCCTTCCTCTCTCTTTGCCTGCCTCTCTGCCTACTTGTGATCTCTGTCTGTCAAATGAATAAATCAAATCTTAAAAAAAAAAAAAATTGAAAGCCAAGTTTTAAATGTTCTGGTCAAATAAGAGCCGTGATTGAAAATAAAATTTAGTGAAAGTCCAACAGGTAGTGCTATCAACCATAAATAGCTTCGTCTCCTTCCTTCAGGATAAATAACTTACCTCTTTACTATTAGTGTTTTCCTTTTAATATCTCTCTTATTGAGTAAGCTTCTTCCTTGAAATTTAGCACATCTGACGTGATGCCTATAAATCTTATTGAAAATAATTTTGTGGGGAGCCAGTCAGTTGAATGCCTGGCTCTTTGTTTCTCATCACTCACGTCATGATCTTGTGGTCATTGGATCTAGCCCTGTGTTGGGCTCTCTGCTTAGTCCAGAGTCTGCTTCAGATTCTGTCTTCCTCTCCCTCATGCTCTCTCTCTCTCTCAAATAAATAAAATCCTTAAAAATTAAAATGCTTTTATTATAATATTTCTAACTTATTGCAAAAAAAAGAAAGAAAGAAAGAAAGAGAGGAAGGAAGGAAGAAAGAAAGAAATAAAGAAAGAGGAAGGAAGGAAGAGAAGGAGAGAGGGAGGAAGAAAGAAAGGAAAGAAGAAAGAAAGAAAATCATAAAATCTGTTACAGTATTTGTGCGTGGTGACTAAGTAGTTAATTCAAGAGTTTGTCTTTCATTTCTATGTCTCTAATTAAGGCACAAAAGATCTTAAGAATTTAGTTTACCTTAATCCTTAGCTTGTTTTGTCTTTTTTTTTTTTTTTGGAAGATTTTTATTTATTTACTTGACAGACAGAGATCACAAGTAGGCAAAAAGGCAGGTGGGGAAGTAGGCTCCCTGCTGAGCAGAAAGCCTGATGTGGGGCTCTATCACAGCACCCTGAGATCATGGCCTGAGCCAAAGGTAGAGGCTTAACTCACTGAGCCACCAAGGCACCCCAAGGTTGTTTTATCTTATGACCAAAGATGAAGAGTACTGTTTCCTGAGAAAAAACATCAATTTGGAGATCATTCAAAAATGAAGAAATGAGGGGCGCCTGGGTAGCTCAGTTGGTTAAGTATCTACCTTTGGCTCAGTCATGATCCCAGGGTTCTAGGATCCAGGGGATCGAGCCCCATACTGGGCTCCCTGATCAGTGGGGAGTCTGCTTCTCCCTCTGCTTGCTGTCCTATGCTTGTACTCTTTCTCTCTCTCTGTCAAATAAATATATAAAGTCTCTTTTAAAAATGAGGATATGGTAGGGCCTCTGGCTGACTTAGTTGGTAGAGCATGCAACTCTTGATCTCAGAGCTTGGTGTTGAGCCCTACACTGGGTGTAGAGATTACTTAAAAAAAATTACAAAACCATTTGAAAAAGTGATGAACACGTTCTATGTTCCCATGTAAAAAAGTATAGTCATGTTTGTATTTAATCTTTTGGCCCAAGTTCATTTTTAATCAGAGCAATGTTACATGAAGTTCATTTAACATACCTAAACCATGTAACATATTGCTAAGAATATATAAATGGGCTGATAATACACACATAGGAACACTTCTTAATGTCTAAGACATTATGCAGGCTATAGCCTATAAAACTGTATGAGAGAAATAGCACTCATTAAACATGCCTCTACACAATTTAAAATCCTTTTATGAATCATTAAAAAATAAGGGTGAAATTAATAAGCAATGCTGTCAAAATGATATGGCATTAGCATCTATAGTGATACAAATAAGAAAAGAGGATTAGAAAAATATTAGAAAACTCACTCACAAAGAGAATAATGACATGAGTTCTATAAAAGGCTATTTTGAGTATTGGCCATTTTCTGGTGTTTATGTTCTATGGATGAATATAAATATGATTGCATGTGATTGATGGGACTTATGAGCGACTCTGGGGATTTTGAAGGCCAAATATTTGGATGAATGTGTTTAGAAGCGCATAAAAAGGAACCCAGGTGGTCAGAGAATGGTATGATATGGATAGTAATTGAAGAAAAAAATGAATGAAGTGATCTTTACATGCTCAAAAACCTAGTAAACATTATTAGGGCAACACAGGAAATAAGCAAACTAAAGTGGATGCAATATGCTTTCTATCTTACATACATTCATTTCACTTGGCCCTCATGGCAATCTTGTGAGTTGAGTTAAATACCTCCAAATGATAGGTTTGCCTAATATGTCTTACAGGTATGTTTTATTTGTCAGGAAGAATGTTTACACAAAATTTTGAAATTTAAATTCCTTTGGGTGAGACATTCCCTCTCCAGTTTACCACAAACAACTCCCTTTCTTCACACCTTTGGCCCCTGTACCTGCTGGAACACTGCCCACCCCACCCCCCGCAGAAATCTTTATTGTAATAAGCCTCACTTTTCTTATATAAGAGGAACAGAAACTGAGGCTCAGAGAATTTAAGATGCTTTCTTAAATTCAAACAATGAGCACCTGTTATAAAAGAAATCCAGGCAAAGAATTAAAGGTTTCTCTATATTCACTTTCTTTTTCCTTATAAGTAATCCTCACATATAATACATATGTTGAGATAAGAAAATCTTCACTCCTGTTGTAGGAAGTATAACGGCCCTCAAAAATGTCCACATCCTGATCTCTAGAAACTGTAAACATGTTGCTTTGAATGGCAAAAACAAATTCAGATTGCAGATGAAATTAAGTTGCTAATTAGGTGACTCTACAATAGGGAGAAGAGCCTGTATTATCCAGGTGGGTGTAATTGAATCACATGAGTCCTTAAAAGTGAAGAACCAGGTTCCTTGGATCAAAGAAACAAAATGGAGGAAAGAAGAGAAAGCTAGTGTGAAAGGAACTACCGATGAACTTAGGAGTGAGGGTGGAAAGAGACCGTGCGATGAGGAATGCGGGTAGACTCTAGAAGTGGGAATAGTTGCCAGACAGGAAAACAATAGGATTTTAGGTTTACTACCTCAAGGAAATGTAATCCTGCCAACAACCCATAAACAGAAAATGACTCTCCTCAGAACCACTAGAAAGGAATGCCAGCTTGCTGATGTCTTGGTTTTGTAGTTTGGTGAGACCAGCATTGGACCTTTGACCTACAGAACTGTAAGATAATACATTTTTGTTGTTTAACCTGCTACATTTGTGACAGCTTGTTACCTCAACAATGACAAACTAATGTAACCATAAAATTTAAAAAGAGTATTAATTTGATTTCAAGGTGCCAATTGGACCACAACTGCTGGTAGGTTACTTACTCTCTCCCTTTCTCTATATCAGAGTGGGGGATGGGAGGACCAAGACTCTTCTTGTGGTTGTCTTGCCTTTTCTTTCACTCACTTCATCCTGGGTTTACTGTAGCTACTTGAGGTCAAATGAACCTATGGAGGCAAGTAAATGTGGTCTTTTCTCGTCTTGATAATGGTGTCAACGGTGTGGGTGTATGAATGTGTATGTATAGGACTCCCACTTGCATCGGTAGTGGTCAGGGGACAAAGTTAGGTCTCCTTTTTGAGTAGATTCTACTACATAATGTTTTGAGATAATGACAAGCCTAGCTACCAAAGTACCCTGCTTTTGATTTGGGGGTCAAAACTATGAATAATAATTTTTTTTTCATTTTAAGTTGTGTGTGTGTGTGTGTTCATATTTAACCTTAGTTATGGAAACTTGTGTTTGCCTTTTCTGATACAGATATTGAATACTTCTGGGTTCCTTGACCTTTATCTTGATTTCTAACAGATTTGCCCCTAGATGTCTCTGGATCCCCTACCCCATGTTTGCTCCACAATACAATACTTCCTAGCCTACCACCTGATCCCATATGAAGAATTAACAAACTAGATAATTATCACAGCTCAATGCTCTGAATATAATATGGCTATTGCAGAAATAGGTGCTTCCATTGAGCTACAGAAAACATTGGGCATAAAAACAAATTTATTTCTAGACTCAGCTGACATGGTGAGAACACTTGTTAGCATTTAACAAGAAAACAACTAAATCACACTTCCTAATACATCCTGATCTATTTTATAGTGAATATCTCAAAGCAAGTACGATTTTCTAATAATAAAAAAGCAATTAACAATTTAACCTTAATATAATCTTTTTAAGAGTTCTTTCATTGCTATAGGCAAAATTTCTGCTATACTGAACATGTGAAGATAAAGGGAATCTGGCAAGGACATGGTGCCATTTTCCCAACCCATTTAGGACCTGAAATTCTGCTTTAGAAAGAGGAAGGCATTCCCTTTAGGGAGACTATGTTTCTAGAAGATCCTTAAGCTAGTTAGCCAAAGGGAAAAGTGGGCTATCTGGTCAGGCCCTTGGAGGAAAGATAATGGTGTTTGTCCCCAGATGAACTATTATTTGTCCCTAGAGGTTCAATAGCCTTCCTAAAAACTCTTGTATTTCTAATCTCTGTTTAAAAATATACAAATAAAATAGTTCAGTCTGTTAAACACAATTATCATCTCCAAATGCCACTGAAGCCACAAATATATTTAATGGTAACACTGAGGTCCTCTTTTTATTAAGGAACCACTCCAAAGGTACTCTCTTAAACCAGTGCCCATGGATCAGCCCCAAGGAGAAAATTATGAATTTTTAAAATTTTTGCTCAAGTTTAGTTCACAATGTTACGTTAGTTTTGGGTATACAGTATAGTGACTGACAACCCTATATGGTATGTTCACCACAATTGTAGCTACCATCTGTCACCATACAACACTACTACAGTATCATTAACCATATTCCCTATGCTGTATCTTTTATCCTTGTGAATTACTCGTTCCGTAACTGGAAGCATGTACCTCCCACTCCCTTTTACCACCAGTTTTCTGTATTTATAGGTCTGTTTCTATTTTTGTTTTTTTTTTAGATTCCACGTAGAGTGAGATCATATGGTACTTGCCTTTTTCCACCTGACTTGTTTCATTATAACCTCTAGGCCAATCCCTGTTGTAACAAATGGCAAGATTCCATTTTTTATGGCCAAGTAATATTTCATTGTATATATACCATGATTTTATCCATTAATCTATCCATGGACACTGAGGTTGCTTCCATATATTGACTATTATCAGTAATGCTGCAATAAACATAGGGGTGCATATCTTTTAGAATTAGTGTTTTTGCTTTCTTTGAATAAATACCCAGTAGTGGAATTACTGGATTACACTGTATTCCTGTTTTTAATTTTTTGAGGAAACTCCATTCTGTTTTATACAGTGGTTGTACCAGTTTACATTCCTAACAGTGCACGAGGGTTCCCTTTTCTCCACATTGTCATAAACACTTGTTATTTCTTGTCTTTTTGATACTGCCTATTCTGACTAATGTGAGGATACCTCACTGTGGTTCTGATTTGCATTTCCTTGATGATTGATGATGTTGAGCATCTTTTCAGTATCTGTTGGCTATCTGTATGTCTTTGAAGAGATATCTATTGAGGTCCTCTGTGCATTTAGTCCATTGGATTAATCAGGTTTTTTTTTTTTATCGTAGGAGTTCATTAAGTTGGATATTAATCTTTTATCATATGTATGATTTGCAAATATCTTCTTCCATTCCATAAGTTGAATTTTGTTTTGTTGATCATTTCCTATTGCTGTGAAAAAGCTTTTCTATTTTGATGTAGTCCCAATAATTTATTTTTGCTTTTTTTGTTTCTTTGCCTGAAGACAGATATCCAGAAATATATTGCTAAGGCTGATGTCCAAGAGATCACTTGGATCTCTGTTTACTTTTAGGAGTTTCATGGTTTCATGTCTCACATTTATATTTTTAATTGATTTTTAATTATTTATTAAAACATAAATTTATCAACTTATTTTTATGTATGGTGTAAGAAAGTGGTCTAATTTTTTTTCTTTTACATGTAGCTGTCCAGTTTTCCCAGTACTGTTTATTAAAGAGATTCTTTTCCCCATTATATATTTTTGCCTTCTTTGTATAGATTTGACCATTTAAATGTGGGTTTATTCCTGGCCTCTCTATCCTGTTCCACTGATCTATGTCCTATTTGTCCCATTACCACACTGTTTTGATTACCATAGCTCTGCAGTATATCTTAATCTGGGGTTGTGATACCTCCAGTTTTGTTCTTTCTCAAGATTGTTCTAGCTATTCAGGTTCTTTGTGGTTCTATATAAATTTTAGGAATATTTTAGTTCTATGAAAAATACTACTGACATTCCAATGGTGATTGCATTGATCTGTAGATTGTTTTAGTTTGGAAATTTTAAAACTAGTCTATCTGTGAGCATGGAATATCTTTATATCTTTCCATTTGTAACATCTTCAGTATCTTTCATTAATGTTTTATAGTCTTTATAGTACAGGCAATCCTGATTAAGTTCATTCCTAGATATTTTCTTTTTGGTGTAGTTGTAAATGAGAACCATGATTTTGGGATTTGTCATAATTTTTTCTAATGAGCTTATTCAGGAATGCCTCTGTGTACAGAGTTCCCACTATGTGCCATGAAATAAAACTGGTTTTTCCCTCTATTGCCTTTACAATTCTTTTTACCAATACAGTATTGTAGACACTATAAATCCCATTTTTAGGGAAGGGAACTGAGATATTAAGAGAATTACTTTTCAAGATCATGTGGTGATCTGAGATTCAAATCTAATAGTGTGGCTTAATACTTTTTTTTTTTTCCAAAAAAATGACTCACATTGTCCTATATGCAAAAATTAAAAGGAAAATGGTATAATCATAATATTGTAAGACAAATAAGTCTCTCTAATCAGATCTAAGTATGTGTTTAGTTTTTGCTTTTAATATTTCTATGTTCAATCTTTTGAGCATTAACCTTTCTATATTGTAAATAGTTGATCCCTTATGTGAATTTATCTAAGGACTATATCTAGAAAAAAAACTCTCTCAGATAATTTAAACTGATAAATAAAACACCATCATGATGTTCTCTAGGTTGTGGGGGTAACTTTCTCTCTCCACTTAGACTAGATGGGCAATCCCTATTTGTTTCCTCAGTACGTAATGGACTATATGACAACTACCTATTTGTACTCTGGGGTGGGTTGTCCATATTTCTTCCCATTACAGGAAGGATAAAGGGCTCAACAATATTTTGTAAAGTTAAACTGATTTCAGTGATGCAAGGCCCTCATCTAACATGAGCCCACTTCTAGGATGTCAGAGACCTAAATATACCTCAACAATAAAAGACCCACAAGATTTAACACCAAACCTGTGAAATAAAATTGATCTTTATTTTTCCCCCCAACCTTCTCATGTTAAGATAGTATCCTTTCTGATTGGTCTCTGCATTTCCAGGATATTCCCGTGTTAATGCATGATGTTTAAAGACAAATAGGAGTTTTCATAGACCTGTTCCTATTAGGACATTAAGATAGTTTTCCCATCCTCTGTCATATTTTCTGATAGCTTCCATAATACCATACCTATAGACCTATTTTCTTTCTACTTCCCTTCTTCCAACCAGTCCCTACTCCCACTAAGAAACAAGAGTTGGCCTGGGCCTGTCTGTTGGCCCCTCTCTGGTATGTGTACATACCCACGGTGCTTTCCTTATTTATTCCCTAATGAGTATGACCATGTCTACAGTGGGAAAAAGTTAGATAAAGGAAACTGGGTTGTCTAGACTTGAAATTTTTGATGAAATAATTGGTGATTATAGAAGAAAGAAAAGAAAAGTGAGATAAACACTTCAAGAAGAGCAAGAATGTAGAACAAAAGGAAGAGCCAAATTTAGGGTTTCTAAAGGCAGCCCTGAGTCTGGAAAAAGTAGATAAAGTGCTAGTTTAATGTGAATTAAGTTTTCTATACTTTTATTTTTGCTAAGACTATGAAAATATATGTGATAAACATGCTGTCTTTTTCCAAATTAACCACTGTAACTATAAACCTCCTTTATTTGATACTGATATTGATTTTGTTCTAGTTAATTTTACATGGACTTTACACCTGCATCTCCCTAAAGGTAATTTTTATTATACCAACTGAAATGCATAATTTGATAGAAAACATAAACAGAGTAAATAATTAGCTGATTTACAACTTGCTTTAGATGACATCTTCAATTATTAAAATAATTAGTGAAATTGAATTCAAGATTAAAAAAACTCAGTTTAATTTGAACTTGTCCTTGAAGCTACTTTATGACCCATTTTAATATATTACCTGTTGAAATATTCATAAGATAAATTTTAGGCTTTGTGTTTAAGGTGACTTTTTTCCAGTTCACTTTTATTTAAAAAAATTTATTTCTGTCTTATATTCCTTTCCCTAGACAAAAAAAATATATATATATATATATATATATATATATTTTTTTTTTTAAGATTTTTATTTATTTATTTGACAGACAGAGATCACAGGTAGACAGAGAGGCAGGCAGAGAGAGAGGAGGAAGCAGGCTCCCTGCTGAGCCAAGAGCTCAATGTGGGGCTCAATCCCAGGACCCTGAGATCATGACCTGAGCAGAAGGCAGAGGCTTAACCCACTGAGCCACTCAGGCACCCCTAGACAAAAAATTCTTAACCATATCAATACAAATTACTTTGGTTCATTTTCTTTGAAAGTCTGTGTTCCTTTAGCAAAAGATTTGCAAGGCCTCAGTGTATCTCTACTTTTTGAACTCCTCTACAAGAGATGTATAATTCACCTTCCTTTTTTTTTTTTTTAGTGTTTTATTCCAAAAAAATATAAATAAATAACCATTAAAATATATGTTTCCTATTTATATAATGTGGTTTGCTATAAGATACAAACCACACACCCCTTAGGACAAAACATCAAGAACCTGGAAGAAAATCTAATTACCATCTGAAATGCTGTTCAAATTGCTACCATTTCTCAAAATGAGCATTGACCATTAATTTGGGGTTTTATATAATAGGGAAACCTATATACTTATATAGGTATAAATAAAGTACATTAGTGGTGGGACTATCTCTCCCCTTTATGAAACACAATTTAACATAATTTTGTGGGCTCAAAGGAAAGAAAGACAAAACTTTTTGTATATCTTTTTTCAAACATAAGGCTTTTCTCTAGGAAAATTTCTTAGAATCTATGTGTACCTCTGTAATCGTCAGAAACTTGCTCATTATATACCAAGAAGTCCTGTAGGAAAATGTATTAAGTACCCAATACTTCCTATCATGCACTACTTAAAAAGTGTATCTTGGGAATGTGGACTAAAAGTAGGCACCCACAGGTACCTACTGTCTTATTTAACTTACATATTTCATTCAAGTCTATTTTTTTTTCAAACAAAATCAAGCTTGTATTATATCATAAAATGAAAGAAAACAGACATTTTGCTTCCCTTTTTTGTGAACTTGCTCTTGCCTATCTACAATGGCTCATAATCTCAAGGAAACTTAAGTTTCTGCATCCAAGATGCATTACAAGAGTTCTTATATATGCAGGTCAAAGGCAGAATTAGTTTCTCCTCTGAAAATTGTTTATCCAAACTCTTGACACAATAGCTCTAGAGCCATATTTTGATTCCAGAAAGACCATAATTTCCCTAGTAAGAGTCATAGTAGACAAACCTGACATGGATTCCTGTGGTCCATGATCTCTGATTCCATGAGAAAACTAGAAATCAGCCAGGGGAGATCCATAGCATAGTCATGGTAAATAGAGTTTGAACTATAGGTTAATATGAACAAAAGTTACTATAAATGCCACATATTGCTCTTCCTTTTTGTTAACATTGTATTTTGTATCATTAAATATCATTTTTAAAATAAAAATAAATTAATCAAAGAGCCTTATCTTGTTTGTCACTTTGATGATGGAGTCTGCATCTCTTTGTTTAACCTTGTGGAAATCTCAACATTTGCATTAGTGTCAAATTCTGTGCTCTTTCATAGGAACTCATAAATTACTTTGAAGAGTGATCTCTTTGTTCTACTGGATCTTGTAATATAAATTCAAAAAGTTTCAAAGAGTCCTTAGAGGACAAGATTATTTTCTTAATAGAGGTCTCAGGGTCAAGTTAGACAAGATTCTTAAAGCCTTCCATGCCTTTCATAGAGATATTTATATTTCTAAAATTCGTGTGTTTATCCAGCAAAACCTATAGAATATTTGAAGTAAAATAGGTAAACTGGAATACATTATGACAGGCTGAAACTGTAGCAGTTTAATTTTAGGTCAATTTCACAATTCTATTAGGTGCCACCTATGCATCCTTTTTCAGGGTATAAATAGCTAAGATAGAATCCTCACCCAAAAACTCAGTCTGGTAGGGTAAATATGTAGATAGATTACATTACAGTCAGGTAAGAACAATAACACAACATGTCACACAATCTATTTTTTTTTCTAATTCAACCTGGAATCATTTTAAGTGTAGAAATTACTTCCAATAATAATTCAACCTGGAATCATTTTAAGTGTAGAAATTACTTCCAATAAGTCCAATGAACTAAAGCATTCCTGATTCATCATTCAATATTGACTGGTCATAGGATGAACAAAACCCTGATGTTTTTAGTAATAATAGTTTTTTGGTTTTGTTTTTTTTTGTTTTGTTTTGTTTTTGTTTTTGTTTTAACTTACTGTGGAAAGTTTTTAAAGAATCTACCCACCTAAGGCAAACCCATACCAGGAAATGTT
>RCUC01065352.1:0-16737 GCA_003697995.1 Taxidea taxus jeffersonii
CTTTCTTTCTTTCTTCTCTACCCAGTTTTGGGTTTCTTCTGATTTGGTTAGTGTATATTTTTCTGGGGTCGTTGTTGCCCTTTTAGCATTTTGTTCTCTTACTCACCTATTACTCTCTGGAGAAAATGACAAAGTAGGAAAACTCACCTTAATAAGAAAAGATAATAAGTGGAAGTACTAACTGCTAGGGACCTAAATATACAGATATTAGTAAGATGTCAGAACTAGAATTCAGATTGATGATTAGAAAGATGCTAGATGGTCTTGAAAAAAGCAATCTAGAGAATCTGTTTTTGGAGAAATAAACTCCTTTTCTGCAGAAATAAAAAGACTAATATCTAACCAAGTTGAAATAAAATAAAAGGAGGCTTTTACAGATAGGATAAATGAGGCAGAAGAAAGACTTAGTGATATAGAAGACCAAATGATGAAGAATAAAGAAGCTGAGAAAAACAGAGGTAAACAACTACTAGATCATGAGAGGAGAATTTGAAAGATAAGTAACACCATAAGATAAAACAATATTAGAATAATTGGGATCCCAGAAGAAGAAAGAGAGGGGCATAAGGTATATTGGAGCAAATTATAGCAGAGAACTTCCCTAATTTGGGGAAGTAAACAAGCATCAACATCAAGGGGGCACAGAGAACCCCCTCAAAATCAATAAAAGTAAGTCAACACCCAGTAATCTATTAGTGAAACTTAAAAGTTTCAGAGACAAGGATAAAATCCTGAAAGCAGCTTAAGACAAGAGGTCTGTAACTTACAATAGTATAAGCATTAGATTGGCAGCAGACCTATCCACAGAGACTTGGCAAACCAAAAGGACTGCTGTGATATAATCAGAGTACTAAATGAGAAAAATATGCATTCAAGAACACTATACCCAACTAGGCTTTCATAGAAAATACAAGAAGACATAAAAAGCTTCCAGGACAAACAAAAAATAAAGAATCTCCAAATACAAAACCAGCACTGCAGGAAATATTGAAAGGGGGTGCTTTAAGCAAAGAGAGAACCTAAAAGTGACACATACCAGAAAGGAACAGAGAATATACCAGAACAGTCAACTTACAGGCAATACAGTGGCACCCAATTCATATTTTTCAATAGTTACTTTGAATGTAAATGGGCTAAATGCCCCAATCGAAAGACACAGGGTATCAGAATGGAAAAAAGAATCAATATGCTGTCTGCAACAAGTTCATTTTACACTAAAAGTCACCTCCAGATTTAAAGTGAGGGGGGTAGAAAACAATTTACCATATTGATGGACATCAAAATAAAACTGGGGTGGCAATCCTTATATCAGATAAATTGGAACTTAAGCAACAGACTATAAGAAGAGATAAGGAAGGACACTATATCATACTTAAAGGGTCAGTACAACAAGAAGATCTACCAATTTTACGTATCTATGCTCCTGACAAGGGAGCAACCAATGATATAAACCAATTAATAACAAAATCAAAGAAACACATTGGCAATAATACAATAATAGTAGGGGACTTTAAACCTCCCTCACTGAAATGGACAGATCATCTGAGAAATGATCGACAGGGAAATAAAAGCTTTAAGTGACACACTGGAGCAGATGGACATCACAGATATATTCAGAACATTCCATCCCAAAGCAACAGAATACACATTCTTCTCTAGTGCCCAGGTAACATTCTCCAGAATAGATCACATCCTGGATCATAAATCAGGTCTCAACCGGTATCAAAAGATTGGGATCATTCCCTGCATATTTTCAGACCACAATGCTCTGAAGCTGGAACTCAATCACAAGAGGAAATTTGGAAAGAACCCAAATACATGGAGACTAAAGAGCATCCTTCTAAGGAATGAATGGGTAAACCAGGAAATTAAAGAAGAATTTAAAAAACTCATGGAAACAAATGATAATGAAAACACAATGGTTCAAAATCTGTGGGACACAGCAAAGGCAGTCCTGAGAGGAAAATATATAGCAATACAAGGCTTTCTCAAGAAACAAGAAAGGCTCAAATACACAACCTAACCCTACACCTAAAGGAGCTGGAGAAAGAACAACAAAGAAAGCCTAAACCCAGCAGGAGAAGAGAAATCATAAAGATTAGAGCAGAAATCAATGAAATGGATACCAAAAAAACAATAGAACAAATCAATGAAACTGGGAGCTGGTTCTTTGAAAGAATTAATAAGATTGATAAACCCCTTTCCAGACTTATCAAAAAGAAAAGAGGAAGGACCCAAATAAATAAAATCATGAATGAAAGAGGAGAGATCACAACCAACATCAAAGACATACAAACAATTATAGAACATATTATGAGCAACTCTACACCAACAAATTTGACAATCTGGAAGAAATAGATGCATTCCTAGAGACATATAAACTGCCAATACTGAACCAGGAAGAAATAGAAAACCTGAACAGACCCATAACCTGTAAGGAGATTGAAACAGTCATCAAAAATCTCCAAACAAACAAAAGCCCAGGGCCAAATGGCTTCCCAGGGGTATTCTACCAAACATTTAAAGGATAATTAATTTTATACTCCTGAAATTATTCCAAAAATAAAAATGGAAGGGAAACCCAAACTCATCTTATGAGGCCAGCATCACCTTGACCCCAAACCCAGACAAGGATCCCATCAAAAAAGAGAATTACAGACCAATATCCTTGATGAACACAGATGCGAAAATTCTCACCAAAATACTAGCCAATAGGATCCAACAGTACATTAAAAGGATTATTCACCACGACCAAGTGGGAGTTATTCCAGGGCTGCAAGGTTGGTTCAACAGCCACAAATCATTTAATATGATATAATACATTAATAAAAGAAAGAACAAGAACCATATGATACTCTCAATAGATGCTGAAAAAGTATTTGACAAAGTACAGCATCCCTTCCTGGTCAAAACTCTTCAAAGTGTAGGGGTAGAGGGCACACACCTCAGTATTATCAAAGCCATCTATGAGAAACCCACAGCAAGTATCATTCTCAATAGAGAAAAACTGAGAAGTCCTAGTCTCAGCAATCAGACAGCAAAAAGAAATTAAAGACATCTGTATTGGCAAAGAAGAAGCCAAACTCTTACTCTTTGCATATGGTATGATACTTTATGTGGAAAATCCAAAGGACTCAACTCCAAAACTGCTAGAACTCATACAGGAATTCAGTAAAGTGTCTGGCCATAAAATCAATGCACAGAAATCAGTTGCATTTCTATACACTAACAATAAGAAAGAATAAAGAGAAAATAAGAAGTCAATGATTTTTACAATTGCACCCAAAACTGTAAGATACCTAGGAATGAATCTAACCAAAGAGACAAATAATCTGTACTCAGAAAACTGTGGAGTACTCATGAAAGAAATTGAGGAAGACACAAAGAAGTGGGAAAATGTCCCATGCTCATAGATTGGAAAAACACATATTGTGAAAATGTCTATGCTATAGAGCAATGTTCACATTTAAAATAGTTCCTATCAAAATATCATCAACATTTCTCAAAGAAATAGAACAAATAATACTAAAATTTATATGGAACCAGAAAAGACCCTGAATAGCCAAAGGAATGTGGAAAAAGAAAACCAAAGTAGGCAGCACCACAATTCCAGATTTCAAGCTCTATTACAAAGCTGTAATCTTCAAGACAGTATGGTTCTGGCTTAAAAACAGACACATAGATCAATGAAACAGAATAGAGAGCCCAGAAATAGACCCTCAACTCTATGGTCAACTAATCTTCGACAAAGCAGGAAAGAATATCCAATGGAAAAAAGACAGCCTCTTCAACAAATGATGTTGGGAAAATTGGACAGCCGCATGCAGAAAAATGAAATTGGATCATTTCCTTACACCATACATGAAAATAGACTCAAAATGGATGAAGGACCTCAACGTGAGAAAGGAATCTATCAAAATCCTTGAGGAGAACACAGGCAGCAACCTCTTCGACCTCAGCTGCAGCAACTTCTTCCTAGGAACATCGCCAAAGGCAAGGGAAGTAAGGGCAAAAATGAATTCCTGGGATTTCATCAAGATAAAAAGTTTTTGCACAGCAAAGAAAACAGTAAACAAAACAAAAAGACAACTGACACAATGGAAGAAGGTACTTTCAAATGACATATCAGATGAAGGCCTAGTATCCAAAAGCTATAAAGAACTTATCAAACTCAAAACCCAAAGAACAGATAATCCAATCAAGAAATGGGCAAAAGAGATGAACAGACATTTCTGTAAAGAAGACATCCAAAGGGCCAACAGAAGTGCTCAACATCCCTCAGCATCAGGGAAGCATAAATCAAAACCACAGTGAGATACCACCTCATACCAGTCCAAAAGGCTAAAATTAAGCACTCGGGAAGCAACAGGTATAAGCGAGGATGTGGAGAAAGGGAAACCCTCCTACACTGTTTGTAGGAAAACAAGCTGGTGTGCAACCACTCTGGAAAAAAGTATGGAAGTTACTCAAAAGTTGAAAATAAAGCTACCCTACAACTCAGCAATCACTACTGGGTATTTACCCTAAAGATACAGATGTAGTGATCAGAAAGGGCACCTGCACCCCAATATTTATAGTAGCAATGTCCACAATAGCCAATATATGGAAAGAGCCTAGATGTCCATCAACAGATTAATAGATAAAGACAAAATGGTGTATATATATACCATTGTATATATATATATACATATATATATGTATATATATATGCATGTATATATGTATATGTTTATATATACATACACACATATATATGTGTATATATATACATATATACACACACACACACAATGGAATACTATGCAGCCATCAAACCCCCCAAATCTTGCTATTTACAACAACATGGACGAAACTAGGGAGTATTATGCTAAGCGAAATAAGTCAATCAGAGAAAGACAATTATTATATGATCTTACTGATATGAGGAATTTAAGAAATAAGACAGAGGGTCATATGGAAAGGGAAGGAAAAATGAAACAAATGAAACCAGAGAGGGAGACAAACCATAAGAGACTCTTAATCTCAGGAAACAAACTGAGCATTGCTGGAGGGGAGAGGTTGGGAGGGATGGGGTGACTGGGTGATGGACATTGGGAGGGTATGTGCTATACTGAGAGCTGAGAATTGTGTAAGTCTGATGATTCAGAGACCTGTACCCATGAAACAAATAGCACATTATATGTTAATAAAAAAAGAATAGTAGGAGATGTCAACACTCCAATCTCAGCAATAGACAAATTATCTAAGCAGAAGATCAACAAAGAAATAAGAGCTTTGAATGATTCATTGGACCAGATGTACTTCATAGATATATACAGACTCTTCCATCCTAAAACAATAGAAGAGTCATTCTTCTCAAGTGCAGATGGAACTTTCTCCAGCATAGGCCACATACTAGGTCACACATCAGGACTCAATGGATACCAAAAGACTGAGATGACTCCTTGTATATTCTTAGACCATGTGCTTTGAAACTGGAATTCAATAACAAGAAAAAGTTTGGAAGAAATTCAAACACTTGGAAGCTAAAGACCACCCTGCTTAAGAATGTTTGGATCAACCAGGAAATCAAAGAAATCTTAAATAATTCATGGAAACCAATGAGAATGTAAAAACATTTTTCTAAAACCTATGGGATACAGCAAAGATGAGCCTAAGGGGGACACACTTAGCCATCCAAACCTCACTCAAAAAATAGAAGAACCATGAATACACAAACTCACTTTTTACACCTTAAAGAATTAGAGCATGAACAACAAATCAAGCCTACCCCTCATACAAGAAGCGAAAAAATTAAAATTAGAGATCAATGAAGTAGAAACCAGAAATACAGTAGAACACATTAATGAAATTAGAAGCTGGTTCTTTGAAAGAATTAATAAGATCGACAAACTACTGGTCAGAATTATCCAAAGGAAAAAAGACCCAAATTAATAAAATTATAAATGAAAAGGGAAATATCATGACTAACACCAAGGAAATAGCAATAACTATCAGAAATTATTATCAACAACTATATGCCAACAAATTAAGCAACCTGGAAGAAATGGATGCCTTTTTGGAAACCTATAAACTACCAAGACTGAAACAAGAAGAAATTGACAATCTGAAGAGACCAATAACCAGTGACAAGATTGAAACAATGATCAAAAACCACTCAGTAAACAAGAGTCCAGGACCTGATGGATTCCCTGGAGAATTCTGCCCAACATTCAAAGAAGAAATTCTACTGAGATTCTAGTAGAACACATAAGTAACAGAAGAGACAAGAACCACACCTATTCTACTGAAGGTGTTTCAAAAAATATAAACAGAAGGAAAACATCCAGACTCATTCTATGAAGCCAGCATTACCTTGATTCCAAAACCAAGGAAAGGCCCCATCAAAAAGAAGAATTTCAGACCAATATATCTGATGAATATGGAAGCCAAAATTCTGAAACAAGATCCTAGCTAATAGGGTTCAATAGTATATTAAAATGTTTATCCACCACGACCAGCTGGGATTTATCCCTGAAATGTGAGGGTGGTTCAATATTCACAAATCAATCAATGTAGTAGAACACATAAGTAACAGAAGAGACAAGAGCCACATGGTTCTCTCAATTGATGCAGAAAAGGTATTTAACAAAATATAGCATCCTTCCCTGATTAAAACTCTTCAGAGTATAGGGACAGAGGGAAATTCCTCAATTTCACAATATCCATCTATGAGAAACACACAGCAAATATCATCCCCAATGGGGAAAACTGAGAGCCTTTCCCTTAAGATCAGGAACATGACAAGTATGCCCACTTTTGCTACTACTGTTCAACACAGTACTACAAGTCTTAGCAACATCAATCAGAGAATAAAAAGAAATAAAATGTATTCAAATTGGCAATGAAGTCAAACTCTCTTGCAAATGACATGGTACTTTATGTGGAAAACCCAACAAACTCCACCCCCAAATTACTAGGACTCATACAGCAATTTGGTAACATGGCAAGATACAAAATCAATGCACAGAAATCAGTTACTTTTTCATACACTAACAATGTTACTGTAGAAAGAGAATTTAGAGAATGGATTCCATTTGTAGTAGCACCAGAAATCACACGATACCTTGGAATAAACCTAACCAAAGAGGTTAATGATCTATACTCAGGAAACTACAGAACACTAATGAAAGAAACTGAAGAATATACAAAAAGATGGAAAAACATTCCATTCTCATGGCTGGGAGGAATAAACTTTGATAAAATGTCTATGCTGCCCAGAGAAATTTATATTTTCAACATCATTCTGATCAAAATACCAACAGCATTTTTCACAGTGCCAGAATAAACAACCCTAAAATTTGTATGGAGTCAGGTAAGACCTCAGATAGCCAAGGAAATGTTGAAAAAGAAAAACAAAGCTGGTGGCATCATGTTGTCTGACTTCAAGCTATACTACAAAGATGTGATCACCAAGGGAGCATGGTACTGGCAAAAAAACAGATAGATCAGTGGAACAGACTAGAGAGGCCAGATGTGGACCCTCAACTCTATCATCAACTAATATTCCACAAAGCAAGAAAGAACATCCAGTAGGGGGGGAAACAATCTTTTCAGTAAACAGTGCTGGGAAAACTGGACAACTATATGCAGAAAAATGAAACTCGACCATTCTCTTATACCCTACACAAAGATAACTTCAAAATGGATGAAAGACCTCAGGAATCTATCAAAATCCTGGAGGAGAACATAGGCAGTAACCTGTTTGACATTGGCCACAGCAATGTCTTTCAAGACATATCTCCAAAGGCAAGGGAAACAAAAGCAAAAATGAACTTTTAGAACTTCATCAAGATAAAAGCCTTCTGCATAGCAAGGAAACAGTCAACAAAACAAAGAGGCAACCCATGGAATTGGAGAAGATGTTTGCAAATGACACTATAGACAAAAGGGCTGAGATCCAAGAACTATAAAGAATTTCTCAAGCTCAACATCCAAATAAGTCAAAAAATGAGCAGAAGGCATGAACAGATACTTCTCCAAAGAAGATGTACAAATGGCTAACAGGCACATGAAGAAAATATTGATCATCATTAACCATCAGAGAAATTCAAATCAAAACCACATTGAGATACTGTCTTACAGCAGTTAAAATGGCCAAAATTGACAAGGCAAGAAACAACAAATGTTGGAGAGGTTGTGGAGAAAAGGAAACCCTCTTACACTGTTAGTGGTAATGCAAGTTGGTACAGCCACTTTTGAAAACAGTATGGAGGTTCCTCAAAAAATTAAAAATAGAGCTACCCTATGACCCAGAAATTGCACCACTGAGTATTTACCCCAAAGATACAGATATAGTAAAATGAAGAGCCTTATGCACCCTAATGTTCATACCAGCAATGTCCGCAATAGCCAAACTATGGAAGGAGCTGAGATTCAGCAGAAGAATGGATAAAGAAGATGTGGCCCATATATATAATGGTATATTATTCAGCCATCAAGAGGATGAATAACCAACTTTTGCATCGACATGGTTGGGACTGGAGGAGATTAAGCTAAGTGAAATAAGTCAAACAGAGAAATTCAATTATCATATGTTTTCACTTATTTGTGGGACAAAGGTAATAGCATGGGGACATTACAAGAAGGAAAGGGAAAATGAAGGCAGGGAAATCAGAAGGGTAGCTGAACCATAAGAGACTATGGACTCTGAGAATCAAATGAAGGGTTTGAGAGGGGTGGACATGGGGGATGGGTTAGCCCACTAATGAGTATTAAGGAATGCATGAATTGCATGGAGCACTAGGTGTGCTCCATACACAACCAATAATCATGGAACACTACATCAATATCTGATGAAGTACTGTATGGTGACTAACATAACATAATAAAAAAAAATAAGGATAAGTTTTCTAACTGTTCCAACTACTTCTCAGTTTACAAATTTGGTCCAATTCCTGCCAAGACCATCCTATAACTAATTTTGGCCTCAAAAATCCCCTAAGTCATCTTCCTTAACCCCCTTCTTTAGAGACACCCAATGTGGTCCTGGCATTCTCCCTTGTTGTAGCAAGTCTAGTAAACCAGATTTGGACTGCTGTTGTTCTCGTGACAAGTGCTGGCTGACTGTCTTTAACATCTTTGTTAACAAAATATAAGAAGCTTTCTAACAGAAGGGTCTCCAAGTCATTCTTTCTTATTATGTGTAAAGACTACAGAGAAGTGGGGCACCTGGGTGCCTCAGTGGGTTAAGCCTCTGCCTCTGCCTTGGGTCATGATCTTAGGGTGCTGGGATGGAGCCCCAAATCGAGCTCTGTGCTCGGTGGGGAGCCTGCTTCCCCCTCTCTCTCTGCCTACCTCTCTGCCTACTTGTGATTTCTGTCTGTCAAATAAATAAATAAAATCTTTAAAAAAAAACTGCAGAGAAGAATGTACTTCTTATCTGAGTGTATTAAGTATTCCCATAGTGACTACTCTATTAATTGTACTATTCTGTAGTGTGATTTCATTGCTAAATTTGTGATTATAAGTTTGTGTACATGATCCAAATGATCATAATTAGTATACCTTTTATGAGAATATGAATTTGACCACAATCAATTAATGTTATTAATATATGAATACTGAGTCAGATACTCTGTACTTAACAATGACTAATACATCATTTTTCAGAAGTTGTTTAAGTACTTAGTGATCTATAACTCTGCAGTGCCTTGAATGAGAAATGGGCACTGTCTTTGCCTTGCCTCTCTAGTTAGCCACTGGTAGAGAACTTCAGCACCCAACACTATCACTTTGACATATCCCCCTCAGAACTAAATTTACATGCAGAAAAAAAAAAGTGAAAGAAAAAATTTCAGAGGTTATGTTTCATCTCCTGTTGGAGCATGGGGGAATAATGGGGTACAAACAAATTAGCTGCAAGAGAATGGGAGCAGGGGGTGACAGTGGAAAATATTGTCTTTTCTACTGTCACCGCCTGCTCCCATTCTCTTATAATCTCTTACAACTGACTTGTTTGTGCCTTATTCTTCTCCCATGTGCTGTCAGGAGGCAACAGTTATGAAACAAAATTATGTCTTTGTCTTTGTCTCTGTCTCCATCTCTCTACACACATGAACACTATATTTTCATACACACACATACATATGTGCATTCCTCTTTAGAATAGTAACCCCATTTATTATATATTTTCTAGCTTGGTGGACTAATGAGAAGTGACTTTATAATTATGTGTCTCCCATAAGCAAGCAGCCATAATGGACCTTTGCTTTATTTTGATAGAAACATGGAATACTTGAACTAAAAGTGATATTAGTGATTCTATTATTCAAGGTTCTCCAGAGAAATGAAAACAGTAGTATACACACACATACATATACATATATGTACATACATATGCATACATGCATTTTAGTATATATACATATACATATATATACACATATGTGTGTGTTTATAGAGGGTATATGTGGGATATCTATATATAAAGAAAAAAACAGAACAAATAAGGTATATGTATCATATCATCTATAATCTATATTATATATGTATATATAGGTGCATATATATACATATATCATACTATGCTAGGATATCTATATATAAAGAGAGGAGGAAGGAGGGAGAGCACTTTATGTTAATGACTTTTTAGATGAAATTAGATCATGTGATTGTGGGGGGTTTTCACATCCAAAATCTGTAAGTCAGACCTGAGGCTGACAATTCAGGCTGCAGCTGATGCTGCAATCTTGAAGCAGAATTTCTTCCTCTCTGGAAAACTTTAGCATTTTGTTTTGTAAGGCCTTCAAATGATTTGGTGAGGCCTACTCACATTATTGAGAATAATTTCTTATTTTAAGTCAACTAATTATAGATGGTAGCCACATCTATAAAATATTTTCACAGCAACATTGAGACTAATTTTTATTAAATAAGTACTATAGTCTAGATAAGTTGATATATATAACTCATCACCATAGTGATCATTTAAACTCAACTAATTTTATACCCTAAAGAGTTGAGGCTTGCAGAGAGAAGAAAGTTGCCTAATCACCTAGCTAATAAGTTTATAGCATATTAGAATTAGCATTCAAATCTATTTATACTGAGTTCTTACCAATCACAAATGGTGTGTATCACTATACTTATGGAAATATTATAATAATTCCTAAGTACTTTTTGATCATGGAATTTGTTATGCTTGTGATTTGGAAAGATTATCCTTAGTGTGTTATGAACAACTTATTAAAGGATATATTACCTGGATCGACTGAATGTTATTATTAGTCTTGAGCATCAAACTAAAATATTTAAACATATGGAAATATTGTTGAGCTGTTTTATAAATTAAATGACTAAAGGGCACTAGGTTATCTTTTATTTTACATCTAATTTGTAATTTTATTTTAAGAAAAATGTCTATTAGTTTACATACAAAGTAAATTTTGTTTAATTCACATTTTCTGACTTCACAAATTGAATAATATTAATATGTGTCATTTGTAAGAATTTCATTTTTCTCCACTAGGAACACTTAAAAGCTTCCAGTGAAATGCTGTCATAAATTAGTTTCTGAACAACGCTAGCAAATTCAGTGCAAAATTGTTATTTTACAATAAAAAATAGGACTTCTAATTTAACGGTTTGAGCTTGTTACATAAGGAGTAGCTTTATAATCGAATATATGATGCAGTGAGACCCTCAGTTTTCACCTTTTTAAACTAGAATCTCTGTAAATGAACTTGATACTAAATAAACAAGATGAAATGGCATGATCTTTTAAATCACAGAAGAAATGCAAACATTTTGTTAGTGACCTCACCATTTATTCAGGAAAGGAAATCTTTAGTTTCCCAAAAATGCTCAGTAAAAATACCAGTAGCATTTCAAAAAATTACTCTGTGTATAGCAAAGCAAAAAGGAAGGGGCAAACATACAAATTTTTTAAAAGACTGAGCAAAGGATATGGACAGGGAAGTTCCAAACAAGATATTTGAACTCCCAATAAGAGATGAAAAAAAAAAAAAAGTGTTAATTATATTAGCAATCAATACATGAAAATTAAAATAGGAAAATACACTTTTTGCCTACTAAATTGTCACATGTTTTAATAATAATTTTAGAATTGGTGGGATAGATACTTTCTATACTGCTGGTGTTAGTAGATAGATATTTGTCATTTTTTCCTGTAGATCAATTTGGTAACCTAATGAAAAAAAAAATTGAAAAAAATTATCTTTTTCCCAATAATTCAGTTACTGGGGATTTATCTTGAGGATATTATTGAGCAAATGAGCAAAGACGGATGTACAAGGGCATTCATATTTATAATTATTATAAATTCATGTCAAAAGTAGTTAAGCTGTTCAATAAGGTATGATTTATTAATGCAACAGAATACTATGCAGCCTTTAAAAGCTGCATATGAATATTAAACAATGAAAATCAGGTTATAGAAATATATGGATAGCATGCATAATGCATGATTCTATTTTTCAAAGTATAAATGTGTACATTGAGAATACTTATGCATATATACCACAATGTTGTAACAGTTTATCTATTTGGGTATTAGGATTATTATTGTTATTGTTTTCTACTCTGGCTTACTTTCATTTTACATAACTTTTAATAAGTTATAGAAACATGAGTTTTCTTTTCACTGGAAAATAATGAATTATGTTTTTTAAATGTACTTAAGAAAGAAAAGATGTTACTAGGCTGTAAATAATTACTTTTCAAGCCTGAGACACACTGCTATATGTTGAATTATGTCCTCCCCAACCAAGTTCATATGTTTAAGTCTTAATTCCTAATGTGGCTGTATTTGTATATAAGACTTTTAGGAGGTAATTAATGTTAAATGAGGTCATAATAGTAGGGTCCTAATCCCATAGGACTTGTAGCCTTATAAAATAAGGAAAAGAGAGATCTGTCTCTCACCATATGCAGTAGTGCATGAAAGGCCTTGTGAGCACACAATGAGAAGGTAGACAATATGAAAGAGATCTCACTAGAATCTAAGTACACTGGCACCCAATCTTGGACTTTTAGAATCAAGAAGTGAAAATTTTCTTTTTTTTTTTTGTTAGAAAATAAATTTGTATTGTTACCCAATATTTTGTAATGGCAGCCTGAACAGACTAAAACACTTTTTTTTGGTCATTTAAGTAATGATTTTTAGTAATTTACAAATTTTATCCTGCCTAGTTCCCAAAGAAATTTAAATTGGCCAAAATAAGGCTATAATTAGTAAGTTATTTTAAGTCACGGAAAAGAAATTAATCTAGACCTTGAAAAGTACATAGTGTTTGAAAGAGAAGTGAGATGGTCTGAAGATGGTGGTGGGAACAGTATAAGCAATGACATAAAGGTGGGACACTATGAAGCATAATCAAGGGATAAGAAGTAAGGCAACATAAGTATATAGATGAAAGAAGACTAGAGGATTATAGGGCTCTTATTTTTATAATGAAACACTTTTTCATAATTGTTACTAAACAATCACAATGGACAAAAATAAGTGTAATAAAGTTTTTTGAAATTTTATTGAACTACATTTTGTTTAAAGGTACATAATCAATTTCAAAAAGTGTACTATTATAATTATGGACTTGTACTTCTTTAGGAAGCACTAACTTGCATAAATTTTGAAGAAATAAAGTTTCTGAACAGGATTGGCAAAGGCGCACTTTGCCCACGTGTTCAGCAAGATGGTAACTCCTATCCAGAGGAGGGACTAATGGATTCTTGGTCATTTGGCCAGCAATTAAGCTTCTTATTATGTAAATATTTGAAAGTCTCTGTTATTGTTTTAAACCTTCATTTCAGTTTTCAGGATACCCAGTTATGGTGGATAATTTTATGTTACCTAACATAATCAAAAGAGGGAAAAAGACAGGGATGCCTGGGTGGCTCAGTCAGTTAAGCATCCACCTTTGGCTCAGTTCGTGATCCCAGGAGTCCCACATAGGGTTTCTTGCTCAGCAGGGAGCCTGCTTCTCCCTCTGCCTACCATTCCCCTTGCCTGTACTCTCTTTCTCTCTTTCTGACAAATAAATAAATAAAATCTTAAAAAAAGGAAAAAGGCAGAAGTGCAAAATAAATAGTAGAAGAACAAAGGATGCAGAATATCAACTCATACATTTACTCTCCTCTATGAGAGTATTTTATCATTTCCATTCCATCAGCTATTTTTCACTAAATTATAAACAATCATGTCATTAATGAAGAAGACTTGTGTTTATAAAGACAGAGAATTAGATGTATATATTGAGGTCAGTGAGAAAGGAAAGGTCAATAGTAATGTTGAGGAAGTGAAAGTCTTAAACTTCAGTGTTTTATGATGCATCTGGTATATAGAATGGTAACTACAAAATTACTCTTGAGATGTCATCAGTTTTAGAAAGATACAAATAAAAAATTCTCAAATTTTCTTCCTAAAAAATACTTCAGCTAAATTTTAAGCATCATAAATATGACTTAAAAACCAATATTGAGGAGGATAGGTGGGGAAATGCCTGGATGCTTTTCCATTAGTGATTGACTAGGCGTAGTTATTATTTGTTCATTCAACAAGCATTTAAAAAATGTTTACTATGGGCCAAGGTCAGCGGCACTAGTGGTACAAAATGATATGTTTACTTACCTAGACATGAGAAAGCTTAGATAGAGAATTGATCTTCCAAGTGGAATGCACAACAGTTCAGGGGGAGGTGTTAGCAATGAAGGAGAAGTTATTAGTGTCATTGAAGTACATATAAAAGTTATATCAATTAGGCATTTGTGCAGAAACTTTAACAATTATCTTTTTAAAATTTTAAAGTATGCTATTGAGATGAGACTTATCCTCATCTTATAGGAAACTTAAGTTAAATGTGAATGAGTTATTTGCTTAACATCACAGAGTTTGTAAATTGTCAACCATGAACTTGAATCATGTCTAATTCTAAAACCTGTTATTTTGGGCAATAGACATGAGCAGACACTTCTCCAAAGAATACATACAAATGGCTAACAGATACATGAAAAAATATTCATCATCACTAGTCATCACGGAGATTTAAATCAAAACTACATTGAGATACCATGTTACACCAGTTAGAATGGCCAAAATTAACAAGACAGGAAACAACAAGTGTTCGAGAGGATGTGGAGAAAGAGGAACCCTCTTACACTGTTGGTAGGAATGCAAGTTGGTGCGGCCACTTTGGAAAACAGTGTGGAGATTCCTTAAGAAATTAAAAATAGAGGACCTTGAATTAATTGGTATTTACACCAAAGATACAGATGTAGTGAAAAGAAGGACCATCTGTACCCCAATGTTCATAGCAGCAATTGCCACAGTTGCCAAACTGTGAAAAGAGCCAAGATGCCCTTCAACAGAAGAGCAGATAAAGAAGATATTGTCCATATATACAATGGAATATTATGCCTCCATCAGAAAGGATGAGTGCCCAACTTTTGTATCAACATGGACAGGCCTGGAGGATATTATGCTCAGTGAACCAAGTCAAGCAGAGAGAGTCAATTATCATATGGTTTCACTTACTTGTGGAGCATAAGGAATAACACAGAGGACATTGGGAGAAGGAGGAGAGAAGTGAATTGGGGAAAATCAGAAGGGGAGACTAACCATGAGAGACTATGGACTCTGAAAAACAAACTGGGGATTTTGGAGGGGTCAGCGGTGGGGGGATTGGCTGTGCCTGGCGGTGGGTATTAAGGAGGGCACGTATTGCATGGAACACTGGGTGTGGTGCATATACAATGAATCTTGGAACACTGAAAAAATTAAATTAAATTTAAAAAATAATAAAACCTGTTATTTCTCATTACACCACAAATAATTCGTTCAAGCTATTTAGAGGCAAGTTATGCAATTATCTTGTTTCTGGTTTACTTCTCCCCCCACCCCAAGCATGCAAGTTCAAGAATAACAATCTGTTTTACTCATTGCTATATCTCCAGTGTCTAGACCAGTATATGACATATATTTGGCATTTATTAACACTTGTTGAATTAATGTAACATATACATCAAAAGCTATTTAATTGGGGTACCTGAATGGCTCAGTTGGTTAAATGAACACTCTTGATTTTGGCTCAGGTCATGATCTCAGGGTTGTGAGATCGAGCCCTGCATCAAGCCCTGTGTCAGACTCCATGCCCAGTGTGGATCTGGCTTAAGATACTCTCTCTCTCTCTCTCCCATTGTCCCTATCCCCCTAAAAGTTAAAACAGTTATTTTATTATCATTATTATTACAAGCTAATTCAAAGAGTGGTGCATGCATTCCAGCAAGGGCCATGCAAAGCAATTCATTAGGCTACAGGAAAAAATTACTATTCGAACTTCTTTTTTTTTTCTTTAAGCTTTTTTATTTAAACATATACTGTAACCCCACCACCCTCTCCCAAACCCTCTCCCCCCCAACCCCCTCAGTTTGTTTTATGACATTAGGAGTCTCTTTTGGTTTGTCTCCCTCCCGATCCCATCTTGTTTCATTTTTTCTTTTCCTACCACCTTAACCCCCACCCCCGTTGCATCTCCACTTCCTCATATCAGGGAGATCATGTGATAGTTGTCTTTCTCCAGTTGACTTATTTCGCTAAGCATAATACGCTCTAGTTCCATCCATGTCGTCGCAAATGGTAAGATTTCATTTCTTTTGATGTCTGCATAGTATTCCATTGTATATATATACCACATCTTCTTTATCAATTCATCTGTTGATGGACATCTAGGTTCTTTCCAT
>RCUC01065356.1:0-10282 GCA_003697995.1 Taxidea taxus jeffersonii
TTTTTTTTTTATCCCTTGTGACCTTTTAATGACCTTTGGATGCCAACTATAGTTAAAGAATATTCTGAAGGTTAAAGTGAGAAATTCCTTGGGGAGATTTTTCGGGTATGTTTTTGTTAAGTGTTCAACATCACTGAGTTCTCAGATCTTACATATTTTCATGAAACAGGACACATACTCTAAATGCAGGTGTATTCTTTTAACTGCAAGTATTTATTTAACGAATTTCCTCTCAAGTCTTCTGGTGTCAGACACAGCATGACAGTAGTTAAGGATCTGTCACCGTTCCCATTAAAAACCTTATTGTTTAGGCTTTGCTTCCTTGACTGTTTCAAATTACATCTAGCTGAAACTTGCCAAGGAAGTTGTCAGCTTAGATATGACTTTGATTTTGAAAAACTGTTGAAAATAGGAAAGCCATTTATAGTGACAGAAAAAAGAGAATTTGGCTGGCATCAAATGTCTTTTCTTGCTGAAATATACTTGTTCTTGAAGTTTTCTAAACAATTGCAGTATGGATTAGTACATTTTGACACTTTAAAAATAAGCATGCTTTAAAATAGGGTAGATAATTAACTGGAAAAATATATGTCTCCATATATATTAGAAATGTTTCCTGGCTTTATTTTACCATGAGTGTCCAATATGTCACTATGATAAAACTCAAATGGCGAGATTCTATTTTTACAGAAAATGAATCAGGAGCATCTCCAGAAACATCTCACACAAAAGTAACATTTGCATAAGAATATGCATCTTCCTCTCTTTGATATATTCAGGGAATTAGGTTAAAACTATAGGTCTTGTGTATAATGCTTAGATTCACAATTTAGTAAATAGATTAATTAGTAATTAGATCTCACAAGACAAGATTTTTCTGAATTGTGAAAATTGTTCAGGGAGATAAAGAGGTGGGGGAAGTGGAGGAGAAATTAACAGTCATAGAGGAAAGAATTAAAAGCCCCAGCATTAATCTAATGAGCTCCAGAAGAGAATAGAGAATAGGAAATGGGTTACTATTTGAAGAGATTATCGCTGAACATTTTTTTTAGAATTGAAAGACAAGGTTTTTCCAACATAACAAGCAACATTAAATTACAAGCAGAATTTGATAGACAAATTCGTACCTAGAAAATCTTAAAATGACCTGAAAAAAGAAGCCAGATCATTACTCCTTTTCAGCTAATTGTACTGATAGGCTCCTCACAGCAAAACGTAGATGCCAAATATTAATTAAATATTTTTTTTCAGTGTCCTGTGAAAGCACAAGCTGGATTTCTAGTCCCAGCCAAAATGTTGGTCAAGAAAGAGTGTAAAATATAGGCAAATGTAGATATACAAAGACTGAGAGTTTATTATTTATAGGGTGTATTATTCATTTATCATTCTTTCTGATATATTTTACTTCAGTAAGAAGCAGATTGAATCAAAAAGAAAAAGTGGGAGGCAAATAAAAGAGGAAAACCTGCTGGTAAATGCAAACGAGGAGTGACTGCCCCTGGAACCCTTCAACAACAGCAAAATGAAGGAGGGACCTGTCTGAGTCAGAGCCATGTGAAGGTTCTCTTCTGTTTGGAGGAATGAAGATTTTGATTAAAAATAACATTTGCTAAAGTTGTTAAAAATGTAAGGGCAACCATAGGAAGAATCTAAATAGGATTGGGAAGTGGAGCCAAACCAACCTCTGAACTATGTGACAATCTCTAGTGTAAGGATACACTTTTTGGTCCTGACCTCCATATGAAGGATATGGAGGCTAGTGTGACTCTAGTTCCCTCATTAAAACAGAAGCTAACCTGATTGATTTTTTGTTTTCATGCAAAAGGAGCTTCAGGAAAAATTAAGAATGTAGGCACTCTTGTCAGTTTTCTGTACACACATGCTGAGGGTTAGGAAGATATTTTTTTAAACTCAGTTTGACTGAAGGAATGTGAGGTTGCTTTGGCGAAGAGAAAGGAAATGCTCAAAAAATGAAGTGTCTCTAAAATGACAGCTATGAGGCTAGTTACTATTTATTATCTACATATGCCATGCACATTACATTAGCTTATTTAATTCAAAAAACCATCATGCACTTTAGATACTATCAACCCCCTTTTGAAGATGTGGCCATGTAACAGCTTGTAAATGGCAACCCTGAATTTGAGCCCAGGCACCTCTGATTCTATGTCTTCATACTCTCTAGATCCACTATGCTGTATCTTCTATAATATTCTCACATGTAAGTATCTTGTCCCAATGCTTGCTGTATCTTGACCTTTGGAAACTAAGGGAGAAATCAGTATACACAGCAGGATGTAGTTTAACATTCTTCAGAAGTATTTTTATTTTGTGTTTATATGTTTCATTTTCAGTCTTTGATGCACCTGCTATGTAACATGTAGAATGAAAAGAATATAAAATAGGGCTTGTCCAGAGTGGACTAAAGTAGTTCTGTTAAAAATATTAGTGGATTTTTAAAATTATTTTTAAAAGATTTTATTTATTTATTTGACAGATCTCAAGCAGGCAGAGAAGCAGGCAGAGAAGGGGGAAGCAGGCTCCCTGCTGAGCAGAGAGCCCGATGTGGGGCCCAATCCCAGGAGCCTGGGATCATGACCTGAGCCGAAGGCAGAGGCTTTAACCCACTGAGCTACCAGGCACCCCATTAGTGGATTTTAAAAAGGCATTCTGTACTGCTGTTTGGTACATGCATTATTTTTTGGGTTTTGTTTTGTTTTTGTTGGCAGATAGTGGTTGATGGCTAGTAATTTCTCCAGGAGGGGAGATAGAATTAAAGTGATTTAAAAACACACACAAAAATTATGTTACGGTAAATCAAATTATAAATAGGCAATAGCTCATTAAAGTCTAAAGGAAAAGTTTCTTCTGTTCAAGAGGGTAATGTTATATGGCTTCTGCCTATCTACAAATGCTGGAGGTTAGGAAATACTTTTTGCTTCTGTGTCCTCACTTCTCTGTTCTAACAAACATAGAGATGGATGAAATTGTTTGGCTATTTTAATGTTCTGCAAGCTGCTGTTGAGAAAACCATAAAACATGGGAGAAAACTTTGTCCATGTGAATCAGTTGCTACCTAAGAGAGAGGCCTGGGGGCCTCTTAGATGCATCAGCTATATTCCGATGCCAGAACACATGTGAATTGTACAATCTCTTCCTCAGAATTTGGCTTCCCATGTAGATTTCACCACAGGGAAGAATATACTGAGCAAGATTCCGGCTGTTACATTAGTCTCTTATGAATTTGAATTATGTTCTTCTGTTTTTGAGAAATGAATATTTGCTTGGGATAATCACAAAATCCAATTTCTGAGCCTTTAAAACTGAAGCCCCCATTTCTGGGTTGAGATACCCCCTTCTGAGGCCTCTTGGCAGCCAGCCATTTTAGCTCTCCCTAGTGATGACCATTCTCTGCCCACACCCCTTCAATGTACACAATTTTCTGGCTCATCTGTGTTTCGTTATTGTTATTTCATTTGTTCTCTGTGTTCACATTTCTCCAGTATTGAGATTGCTATATTTAGCTTTACTTTCTCTGATTATTGGGAGATTTCTGGAAGCAACTTTTATGGGTAAATTAAAAAGAACATGATGTACCTTAGAAGCAAAGAAAAACTTAAATGGCAAACCTAAAACAAAACAAAAGTCATGTAACCTGTATAATATGGACCTAAACTCTATAATTGAAGCGTGTGTGACAACACAAATTTTTAATTCTCATGTGGCTTATGTGTGTCGCTTTTACTTTTGGAGAGCTAGAGGTTGTGTATTTACCTTAAAGTTTGCTCTTTTTTTTTTTTTTAAGATTTTATTTATTTATTTGAAAGAGAGATAGAGATCACAAGTAGGCAGAGAGGCAGGCAGAGGGGGAAGTAGGCTTCCCAGTGAGCAAGGAGCCCGATGCGGGGCTCGATCCCAGGGCCCTGGGATCATGACTGAGGCACCAGGTGCCCCAAAGTTTGCTCTTTTAAGGTATCTCTTTTAGAATCTTTAGAGGTATAAAAAAATTGGGATCTAACCTTTGGGTTAATGTGTTGAAACCATAAGATTTCTACTGTGCAACCACTGGTCAGTTGGAACTGACTAATAATGGATTAGAAAAATAATGTAGCAGAATCATATAACATTTATTTTGAAAAAAGCATGATGTAAAAAAAAATTGAGAAACACATAATATGGAAAATAAAATACCAACTTCCTGTCAGTACTTTGTAAATTACATGTACTTTGGGGTGATTACCACTGAAGCTTTCATCTCTGAATCTACACCATCACACAAAGTAGACAGATCTAGGGATCAGAGAACATGGAAATTCAGACAAAATAGTAATGATTCAAGTTTCTAAGGGAGAAAGATTAGTTATATTAGGTTTGCTCAGAAAACCTTTCTTTTTTTTTTTTTTTCCTTTGGGGGTGCGGTTTCTAGAGGGCAAATTTTCATCCCCATTGCATTGTATGTAAACTCACATGATACAAATAATGAAAACAATTATACCACCACAGTAACAGAGCTCTCTACCATGAAATACCAAAGGTGAAGAAGAAGCAAGGCCTCCAATATGAATTTTACTTCCTTTTTTGGCTTTCCATCTTGTACTTCCTGCCTGGATCACACAGATGAGGTTTCTTGTTTTTATACCTTACAGTGGTGTTGGCTGACTGAGCTTCCCTCTCCTTCTCAACAATATGGGGGTAATAACATCCACTTCCAAGCTCTTGAGGGTTAGGTAGGTCAATATATCCAAGGCATTTAGAGTAGCCCCTGGTAGTTAGAAAGCATTCAAAAGTTCCTCCACCACCTTGTCACATCACCTTGTCATCAAATGACAACTCCTTTGGAAAAAAAGAAACCTGGTGTTTTTCTAAAGTCTGAAATAGGCTGAGTTAACTTCAGTATATTTCTTCTGTTCACATACCTGGCATATTTGTTTGCGAGAAGATGCCATAACAAAGTATGACAGATTAGGTCGCTTAGACAAAAGAAATTAATTTTCTAACAGTTCTGGTAATTGGAAGTCCAAGATTGAGGTGTTGGCTGGTTTGGGTTCTCCTAAAGCCTCTCTCCTTGGCTTGCAGATGGTCAGCTTCTTGCTATGTCCTCAGAAGGCTTTTTCTCTTTGTGCACCCATCTCTGGCATGTCTTTTTGTTTTGTTTTGTTTCTTTTCTCCTTACAATGACACCATTCCTATTGGAATAGGGTCCTGTGCCTGTGACCTCCTTTAACCTTAATTACCTCTTTAATGGCCCTATCTCAAATACATGGGGGATTAGAATTTAACATATAATTTTTAGGGGACATAGTTCAGTCCATAAGACCCTATAAGATATTTTAAGACTTGCATTTAGGTGAAGTTTGGTTACAGTTACCAAGCATGGACTTTAACCTTCTTGAAGATGTTTGCAGGTTAGCTTTCAGCCTCAGTGAAGGTTGGCCCAATGCTCTGAAAGTTGAGATTTAGCTCTGTGCTGTCACCCCTCTTATGTCTGCTCCTAGATACTCCTGTGTTGAAAGGAGTTTCTTTCTTTCTTTCTTTTCTTTTCTTCTTTCTTTCTTTTATTCATTCATTCGTTCTTTTTTTCTTTCTTTCTTTCCTTCCTTCTTTCTTTTTTTTTTGGGGGGGGGTCATGCAGTGAAAGGTAGACAGCACCATTGGGGTGCCAGACTGAGTACCAGAGTATAATCAGACCCCCATCCAGGGCCCGAAGGAATCATGGGTATTTACTGTCCTATGATATATAGGTCTACACTGGGGATTCACTTTAGGAAGTAGGCAAAGTAAGCAATTTGAGTGGACCTTGATTAAGTTCCAGGTCCTTTCTATGACTATAACTGTTGGCTGCATGTTTGGCAAGCTGGAAGTTCAATTTATTTACTTTTGCCAGAGACGCTATTGATAGGTGGAGCTAGAAGTTTCCATGGAAATGGGTAAGCCAGTTAACATAAGTAGCTCATGAGTTCCCAAGATGCATGGTTTGCCAGTTAGGTGTAAACTGAGGTGATCTGGACCAAGGCCCATGAGATGAGGTCACCCAGAGAATATAAAGAGGTGAGACTGATGGCCTGGCTCCCATTCCACGTCACATCATCAAGAGAAAATGATTTTGTGTCTGGGAGGCAGGGGGGCCAGGTTTCATTTGAGCAAGTCCCTCAAAAGGCATTCTGGGATTTGGAGACTGGCTGTATGAGGGAGTCTGAGGAGTTGTGTCCCTGGGTGGCAGGCCTGGTTTGGTCTGGGTCACCACTGGGTTGGGTAGCACTGAGAGGAGTATCATTATCCTTTCATTTCACAGGCCACTGTGGCAGTCATATTTATTCAGATGCCACTGTCTTTGCTGTGTGTGAAGGCCCTTGGGTTTCCCAGAATTAGCTGTCCCACCAGGTTTCCAGATTGGCAATGTGGAGCTCATTTAGAATGAGCAGCTTCTGATGGGGGGTGGAGGCCAGTGCCTGAGCTCTGGAGTCAGTGGGGAAGGTAGGAGCTAAGACTGACTGAATGAATACTAGTCAGCTTAGGAAACTTCTTGGAAGAGGAAAGGGCATTCTGTAGTCTAGGTGTGTGGAATTGTGCTGAACACTCTGTTAGGATTACTAAAATCCAAAATGCCACCTTCCATAGAGAGGTGCATATATACATTGAGTCAGAACTGTACCTGGCCCAGTCTCTCCCCTGCTTTCAGTGATCTTCCAAAAACATAACTGATCATGTCCTTCCAGATCTTTCACTGGATCCTAATTCCTGTACTCCAGAATGGAATCATCATACCTTTGCCTGGTGTGCAAGCTCTGGCATAATCTGTCCCTTGCTCACCTTTTGTCCAGTATCATTGTCGTTATTGGCTCCTTCTACACTCCTGCCAAAAGCAGTCTATACACTTACTGATGCTCTTTCCTTATGTCCCAACCTCCTAACCAAATTCCTATTTACCTGACATGATGTAAGTCAAGGATCTCCTGGAGACACCTCTGAACCACTCAGAGGATTAATCACACTCACCTACATTTGACTTCAGTATTCATACTTAAGTTACAGTGTTTACCTAATTTTGTCATTGTCATTCGCATCCTTTTTTACTGAAGCTTCTTCCATATGCTTTTGGCTCCACAAAAATCTGGATCTACTCCAGAGAGTACAAGTCAGGCCTGGGATTTAATCATAAGGGTGACAGAGCTGCACAGGAGACTGCACATACATCCAGAATGTAGCCCCTCAGCTAAAGGCAAGCCTCTGATTGGGAAGTCGTGAGTATTGTGTAGAGTCTGCATCTTCTAAAATGCTAGATCCTTGAAAACAAGAGCTTGTTCATTTTGCAGTTCTTTCCATCAGGCACAGAGCATGGGACTTTGTAAACCCTGAATGAATAACAGTTTGGAGACAAAATGAACACTGTACTTGATGATGAAACATGACAGAGCTTCTAGACATTTAGAGTAGGGTTGTTCAATAGAAATATGTGAGGAGTCTATGTAATTTAAAAATTTCTTGAAGTCTTTGTGTATTTTACATTTATGGCACATCTCATTTTGGACTAGCACCGTTTCAGGTGCCCCATAATCGCATGTGGCTCATGGCTACCATATTGGACAGTGCAAATATAGCGTATGAGTTAATAAACAGTGCCAGGAAGAAGAATATGTTTTTTTTTTAAGATTTTTCTTATTTATTTGACAGAGATCACAAGTAGGCAGAGAGGCAGGCAGAGAGAGGAAGGGAAGCAGGCTCCCTGACTAGCAGAGAGCCTGATGTGGGGCTTGATCCCAGGTCCCTGGGATCATGACCCGAGTCGAATGCAGAGGCCTTAACCCACTGAGCCACCCAGGTGCCCCGAAGAAAATGTTTTTGATCCAGCAATTTAACGATGGTTGCATTTGTAACTCCTAAGTTCCAATAATATTTCCTGCCTCCTAAAAATCACATTAATTTCATGTCAAAATGCCCTCCTCCCCAAAACTGTACAGTAGATTGAGAGTGAAAAATGCACAGGTATTATTATTTAAATGTAAATGTAGAGGTCATAGTATTCTTAAAGGTGTAGTGGAATAAATGCAGCCTCCAGGGGTCAGGTGTTTTTAACATGCAGATAGCACTGTGAAGCTCTGAAAGAGATAGAATTCTCATTTATGAAGCATTACAATAACTCCAAAACCCTTCATTTCACAGCAGAATTTCCTGAGCTCATTATATGAAAAGGAGCGTATTGTCTAGTACATTCTGTCCTGGGAAGCTCATCTGCTCCAACTCCAGTAGATGTGAAAGCTGTATGTTTACATGAGAAAAAAATTTCATTAGACATCCCTGATGGTAAATTTTGTAGGCAGGGAGCCTTGCGTAAATCACTGGTGTGGCTTTGCTGACTTCCTAGTCAAACTCAGGCTGTGTGTCACTGCATGCTGCAAATTAAATTTCGATGAGCCTGGGAAAGTAATTGGGCTCTGAATGTTACCCATTACTCAGAGAATTGTAAATGTCCAGAAATGAAATCAAATGATATAAAATCTAATTAATGTTTTGGGGGCAACCAGGACCATAGAGATACAGAGCAGTCAGGGACCTAAGTTAAAGCCCTCATATTTCACATTAAAAAAACCTCAAGGCCTAGAGGGGTTTGAGAGGCTCAACCAAGGTCAAGCAAGTGGTCTTGGCTACAAATGGATTAGGACCTAGTTCTGCTGATTCCTTTACTTCGAGGTCATTCCTCTTCACACAGCTGTCCATGTTTCTCTGGCGCCTCTTGCTTTCTGTGGCTCTGACCATTTCTCTGAACTGTGTTGTCTTCTGGAAAGCTGTCAGCATTATTGTAATTATATGTAGCATATAATTACTCCTATCCCTGCCATAGCAGAATAAAAACACATGATATTATATGTAAATGTTGGTTTTGGGGAAAATACTAATTTCCTGAGCCAGAAACTGATGGAAGAAAAATGAAAGAAAAAAAAAAGTGGGTCAGACAACTAAAGGAATCTGGGACAAGAAATACAATTCTGCTTGGAACTCCGCTGTTGAGAAGGGCAAATAGGTACTCAGTCAACATTGATTTGATCAGTGAATTGAAAGGGATGACACAGGAAGGAGAGGAATTGCCTCTGGTCCTTTACCAAGGCTTGGGCCTTTTGAATTCAGAGGAGTTTGGGAGTCTTGAGAGGAGACACAAGTGTCTTAACTGAGGTGATATGAGGGTAGGTGGGCAATTTGTCTCCTATAGATAGACGTGGCACTGGCATCGGTGGGTCACACTTCCAGATAAGCTGTTTCCCAGCTGTGTGCCCTTAAAATAGCTTCTTGTCCTCCTTAAACAAGAAGGCTGATCGCAGTGACTCTGGAGTTCCTCCACCAGCGCTGTCATTCTAGGATCTGTGGAGCTGTGGGGGAGTTAGTGTCACTGTTCATGGAAAATGGAAGAATTCAAGAAGTGAGTACATCTATAGAAAACAGGCACTTCTTGCCATCTTTCCCTTTGATACAAAGAAATGTGACCTTTCCTGTCTCTCTTGGTGGCTTAGAATAATAGGCTGAGGGGGACAGAGGGGGCCAAGGTGAGGCCAACAGAGGGAAGTTTTCTTCCCATCCTCTGAGAAGCTCTAACATGGCCTCTCCTCTCCCATTATGTTCTGCCTTAGAAACAAAGTCATCCCTGTGCCTCTGTACATGGGTCCTGTAACATTCATTTAACAGCATGTTTATTTTAAGTCTGTGACTCGGCACTGAGGAAAGATTGAAAAGCACCAGCCTCAGGCACTTTTGATCTCCTGCTCCTCATGAATGCGGCATTCATCACTTAAATGTAATATATTTATAATCAGGGCCAAGGCAGCATGACCTTGTTTTATTCTAAATGGATCAGAGGCAGCTAGACATGGGGGCTTCCTGCTTTAAATCAGATGCAAGACGTGTTAGCTGTCAAGGACTTCGTTATAATTCAGTCGATCTCTTTAGGTTTGATCTGCTTCTTTCTTCGTTATTTATATAAGAAGAAAACAAAATTGGTGGTGGGTGAAGTGAATGTGGTAGGGGCTCCCCATAAAACCAAATTCAGGGGAGAATGGAAAGTTGGTCAGTGTGGCCTTTCCATCAGAAGGGTCTGGGACAGGAAGACAACATCATGTCCAAGGCTTTGATCTTCCAACCCAAGGTAATTAATTTCTAAGCCACATCCCCCCCCAAACATTAATCATGAAAATTAAAAAAAAAAACCACCCCGAGTCAATTGTTATTTATCACTTCTCTATGCAGCAGTGTTTAAAGAGCACTCACCAGGAATGTTCAAACACATTTTTTTTTT